>JAVXUP010004606.1:0-29109 GCA_033070095.1 Escallonia herrerae
GTTTCTCAGGGTGACGCGCACGAGGGTGAATCGCCCTTCCCAGGTGAAGAAGACATCGTACGCGCCACGTGAGGTCTATGACCAGTTCTGGGCATTGGCCATTGTAAGTCATGCTAGTGTTGTTTGATAATTTATTTGCGCACCTTATCGACCATTTGTCAAATATGATTAGCCATATTTTCTATGCATGTTTTTTAGGTTGACCAGGGCATTGAGGTGTTCAAGCAGCTGGAGTCGTTTGACTGGTTTGTCGCGCAGGCTCCTGACAATCTCAAGAGGTCCATTGAGAAGTACAAGACTGAAGTTCAAAACTTTAGTCTTGCGTACCGGGGTTACGAAGGGGAGCCGTCTAGTCGCCCTCGTCCTGAAGCGTACGACTATCAGCCCCAGAGTCAGGTGTGGGAGTCGTCCGGTCGCCCTCTTCCTGACGCGTACAACTATCAGCCCCAGAGTCAGGTGTGGGAGCCGTCTGGTCGCCCTCCTCCTGACGCGTACGACTATCAGCCCCAGAGTCAGGTGTGGGAGCCGTATAGTCGCTTGCCTCCTGACGCATACGACTCTCAGTGCCAGAGTCAGGTTCCCCAAGTAGGAATCCAGGCCTCGCGCCCAAGCTTTCGGTCGGACAAAGGACAAGCGACGAAGCCATTGAGGTCGGACAAGATGGCTTGGATCGACCGGCACTACTTCGGGCATGAGCCTGTCAATTCAGCAGACTTTCCCCTTGCGACATTCCTAGGTCATGAGGATATCAGAACGTTGGCGCCGGAGACAGATCTTTCAAATTTTGTCATGAACGCTTACATAGAACTGCTCCGGATTAGAGAGCAACGTTTTAACCGTTCTGAATATTTGAAGCTTAACATGTATCCCACTCATTTTGTGGAATTAACGGTGAGAGAATTCACAGAATGGAGGCGAGGGGGCGGCAGGAGTAAGTGGAAACCAGGTCGAAACGTGTTAGGCATGATGAACGCAGACTATCAATGTCCCGCTGCTGATGCGAACCTTATCATGATACCCTGTCATCATGCAAACCACTGGTTCCTATTAGTTCTCCATCCAGCGTTCAGAACGGTTCACATATACGATAGCCTAAGGGAGGACGAGCCTGGACAGCTGCTGGCACAGATGTACAACGAGTACATCACTTTAGTGGTTAGTATTTATTTTTTGACCTTGGCTCATAGTATATTGTTCTTGTCTCATAGGCTTGATTCTCGTTTTTATTGTTGGATGCAGACTACTGTCCTCTCGCTAGCATGCGGACGGCCACAGGGTGACCCTTGGACGGTCGTGATGATAAAGGACCGACCAAAGCAATATAACGGTCACGATTGCGGGATTTACGTCCTCAAGTACATGGACTACATTGCTCGCTCGGAAGTGCTCAAACACTCCTCGTGGACTAGGAAGGATGCCTTGACGTTTAGGTATAGGATAGCCTGGGAGCTGAAAAAGAATGAAGCTAGACGCCTTCATTACCATTATCCTGACGTGCGTGGCTAGCTGCTGTGATGTTACAAAAAACTGTACCAAAAAGAAATGTACATAATTTTTCGCATGCTATGAATTTGGCGCTGAAATGTGCGCGAATATACCTTTCATATGACGGCATTCGAAAAAAAGTGACAAAAAAAATTACAACTTTTTCGGAAGCTATCAAATGGGGCCTAAAGTGTGCCCGAATAGGCCCTTCCTAGGAAAACTCAAAAATTAATGTGTCTCGTTTTTCGCCGAAAGTCTTACAAATGGGCTAACTAGCGTGCCTGAAGTGCAATGAGCGGAAAAAAAGTGACAAAAAAAATTACAACTTTTTTCGGAAGCTATCAAATGGGGCCTAAAGTGTGCCCGAATAGGCCCTTCCTAGGAAAACTCAAAAATTAATGTGTCTCGTTTTTCGCCGAAAGTCTTACAAATGGGCTAACTAGCGTGCCTGAAGTGCAATGAGCGGAAAAAAAGTGACAAAAAAAATTACAACTTTTTTCGGAAGCTATCAAATGGGGCCTAAAGTGTGCCCGAATAGGCCCTTCCTAGGAAAACTCAAAAATTAATGTGTCTCGTTTTTCGCCGAAAGTCTTACAAATGGGCTAACTAGCGTGCCTGAAGTGCAATGAGCGGAAAAAAAGTGACAAAAAAAATTACAACTTTTTTCGGAAGCTATCAAATGGGGCCTAAAGTGTGCCCGAAAACGGAGTTACCAAAACTATCAATAATCCACAAACCAAATCACAAATTAAAGATTGCACAAACCAAATCACAAATTTAAACATTATAAAAGTTCAATTTATACAACTGAAACATTAACCCTAACACTCTTCCTCATCATCGTCCTCCTCGACCATACTGCCAGGTTCGATACCTAACACTTTATAATGGTTTCTCTTGTCATGATCAGTCATCTTATTACACAACGCACACTTTCGTAATTTTTTTTGACCCGTTGCTTCTTCAATCGGATTCTTCATGCGTATTGCTCGTTTTCGCCCTTTTGTTTGAGAAATAATTGGATCAAAAATGTCGTCCTCCTCACCTTGTAGGTCAGTGCCGTCAATGACTGGCTGTTTGGCTCGATTGAATCTACCGCCTGGAGTTGCGTGGCTAGTCGGAGTGTCCACAGTTTCTGGTAATGCCATCCTAAACTGTGCATGCTTAGCCTTATCCCGTGCGGCTGCTTCAACTTGATACCTGTACCCATCAAATGTCGACGCTGCATCCATTGATAAACCGTGCATGATGTTACAAAGGTGATTATATCGCAGCGTCTCAGATTGCTCGAAATCAACTGAAACATTGGGCACGTAAGGAATGTGACCGTGGACTCTGTTGGCTTCCTTCGTCCACCGTTCCAAGATATACGGTGGAGGGATTTCACTAGCATTCTTGGCGCTCAAAACCCTCAACGCGTGTCGACAAAGTATACCTTTATGCTCAAACAGTTGACAGTTGCAATTAACCAACCCGGTGTCCTTACAAACTGCTACGGTAAAATGTCGTCTGGTCCTCGGAGCCGACGAAGAGCACGGATTGGCGAAGTTCGTCACATTTGTCAAAGCATAAACCTTGATATCTCTGGTGGAATACTCGTGCAACTTTGTCATGCCATATTGATTCGACTTTAGTAGTTCCTCTTGAAACTGTCGAAACATTTCCTTGGTATAGACTTGAGCCGCATGAGCCTCTAAAGGTGAATAAAGTAGTATAGCTCTTTCTTTGCAAACTGTAGCCGCGTCGGCTTCTCTCTCACGGTACAATTGCCTGTCAACGGCTTTCTGCATCTCTAGTACGAACTCCGCTATACTTGAAGACTGGCCTACGTACCCATCAAAGAATGAATTCATAGCTTCGCTTCTCGAGGTCGTAGTCATTCCGGCTGCAAAAAAATTCTTGGTGTAGGCACCGACCCACTGTGTCTTGATCTCATACAACGATTGTAACCATTCGTGATTGTGCAAATAGTAAGTATCCATTAACGTGGCCCACCTCTCCTCGAACACGTCTACCGTCAACGATTTCTTCACACATGTATTAAAGTCAGTCTTGAATGACGGATGGTTTGCATATACATGGTGAAGCCGTTCGGGATATTTGTTGCTTATGTGCCATGTGCACAGGCCATGGTGAGTATCTGGAAGGACCTTAGCGATTGCATTTTTCATTGCCAGATCTTGGTCGGTGATGATGGTCTTTGGAGGAATATGATACATTGCTTGAAGCCACGTTTCAAATAACCACGTAAATGACTCCTCCGTCTCATCCCTAAGCAGGGCAAAGCCAAACGAGATTGACTGATAGTGGTGGTTCACCCCGGTGAACGGAGCAAAAGGCATAGAGTACTTATTGGTGCGGTATGTGGTGTCAAACGTCACAACATCCCCAAAATTTTGGTAAGCAGCTCTAGAACGGGGGTCCGCCCAAAATATAGTACTAATGCGGTTCTCATCATCCAGTTGGAGACTGTAAAAAAATCCAGAATTCTCACTCTGAAGGGACCTGAAGAGATCAAGTGTAGTTTGAGAATCACTCTTACCGAAAGACTCTCTCCTCTGAGCACGAAGTTCATTTCGAAGGTCTACTTCGTTGAAACTCAACTTGTCAATCCCCCCAGCCTGGCTTGAGAAAACCCCCATCATCTTAGAAGGTGGAATTTTAGCCTCGGCCATTGTAAAAATTAGTTGTCTGTGTGCCGCGCTTATTTCTCGGTGTTGATGAATTTGACCAATCTTACTGGGGGTCATCAACTGATGATTATGGCTCAACTCCACTCCTGTGACAACCCAATGGTTTTCATTTTTTCGGTGTACTGCATACACATGGGCCTTGCAGCCGGTACCCGGAAATGTGTCCCGTTTTCTTTGTCTTGTTGTCCCTTCGTCACTGATCCGAACGACCGGAGTTACATGCGGTGCTCCTCTATGACACTCAAATAGTCTTGCACAAATTTGATCTGTATTCGCCCGTTTTCTAGTCGTCTTAGTTCTAATACCGAAACCTATCGTTTTCGAATATGCTCTATAGTATGCTTCAACTTCGTCCAGTGCTTGAAAAACTTGACCAACGTAAGGTGGATCAGAACCTTCACAAAAATTATTTCCTCCAGTTGCATCCATATTTATACTGTAATCTAAAAAATAAAAATTATATCATTCTCAACAAGTCATAAATTTAAATAAAAGAAGAATAAAATTTATTTAAACCACCGTCTTTCGGGAAATTTGGTATAATGTAAAATTAGCAAAATAGCCCCCGATGAGCGGCAAATTACCGAAATGCCTCCGGGGGTTCATTATCACCCTAACGCCCCAAATCAGCTTCAAAACAACCTTTCAGGTGCTTTGCTTACATTTCTGGACTAAGAAATCCTTTGAAAAACTTAACGCTGCAAAATTACGAAAATACCCCTATCGGGGATGCGAATTACCAAAATGCCCCCTGACAAAAAAATCTGAAAAGTGCTTTGAAATGGGATTTTAAGCTTTCTGAATTTACTCTTTAAAATAACTTTTTTCAGGTGTCTCACACCCTTTCCTGAACTAAAAGTTATTTTAAGCTTACAAATTTGTGTAATGTAAAATTAGCAAAATAGCCCCCGGGGGTTCATTGTCACCCTAACGCCCATCAAACCAGCTTCAAAACAACCTTTCAGGTGTTTTACTTACATTTCTGGGCCGAAAAACTTTTTTTCGGGAAAATTACCAAAACACCCCTCGCGGGGGGGCAAATTACCAAAATGCCCCCTGGCTTCAGAAAATATCAAAAGTGCTTTAAAAAGCTATTTTAAGCTTCCTGAGTTCATTCTTGATCTAAAACGTATTTTACGGATTTTTCGCCTAAAAATCCCGAACCGGTGTCCGGATCGAGCGCTTAAAAGCCCGTTCGGCCAAAAAATTAGCTAACGGCTTCGGAATGGCCCGAATTCCTGGGGAATGGAACTTCCCAACACCCTAGGGTTCTCATAAAAGTTTCGCACGAAATCGCGTTGTCTTGATATTTTAAATTACACTGCAAAGTTACAAGGTTGCGCGTATCAGTTAACCCCTTTCTAGTCTTTGCAAAAATCTGAAATTTTTACCTGATACAGATCTTTTGAAAATAGTTAGGGTCTCTGTTTTGTATTTTGGCAAAATCTAGCTCTAGCTATTTTTTATAAATTCGTGAAAAAACTTCTAATTAAGTTTTCACCTTTAGCGACAATTACGCCCCGCAATCAGCTGCAAAACAACATTTCAGGCGTTTTACTTACATTTCTGGACTTAAAAGTCCGTTGAAAAACTTTTTCGGGAAAATTACCAAAATACCCCTCTCGGGGTGGCAAATTACCAAAATACCCCCTGGCTTCAGAAAATATCAAAAGTGCTTTAAAATGCTATTTTAAGCTTCCTGAGTTCATTCTTGATCTAAAAAGTATTTTACGGATTTTTCGCCTAAAAATCTCGAACCGGTGTCCGGATCGAGCGCTTAAAAGCCCGTTCGGCCAAAAAATTAGCTAACGGCTTCGGAATGGCCCGAATTCCTGGGGAATGGAACTTCCCAACACCCTAGGGTTCTCATAAAAGTTTCGCGCGAAATCGCGCTTGCTTGATATTTTAAATTACACTGCAAAGTTACAAGGTTGCGTGTATCAGTTAACCCCTTTCCAGTCTTTGGAAAAATCTGAAATTTTTACCTGATATAGATCTTTTGAAAATAACTAGGGTCTCTGTTTCGTATTTTGGCAAAATCTAGCTCTAGCTATTTTTTATAAATTCGTGAAAAATTTTATTTCTGACGCCCTAAAAAATCGCTATTTTGGAATTTTTCGAATGTAATACCCCGATTTGTCAAAACGTAATTTTGACGCCCTAAACACGAATTTTAGACTATTGTAAGAACAATTTAAGCGTAACACAATTTAAACAATCAATTGGTAAGAACAAATTGAAAAATACTTACTTGTTTTAACTTGATATATTTCAAGAAAAATCCACCGATCTTCTAGCGGTTATCCACCGATCTTCTAGCGTAAATTTTTTTTGTTTGTATGTAGGTGAGATAGGGAGAATGAGGAGGGTGGAAAAAATGATTCGGGGAGGAGGGATTTTATAGAGAGAAAAGTGAGAGAGGAAGGGAAGAACCGTGAGTGAACAGCAGGGAGGGGGAGGGGGGAATGACACGTGGGGGTGGGGGGAAGGGTGGTAATGACACGTGGGGGAAGAGGGGGTTCACGGGTGGGGGAAGGGGGTTCACGGGTGGGGGAAAAGGACATAGGGTGGGGGCCACGGGGTGGTGGGCAAGGGGGGTGGGGGGCAAGGGGGGTGACGCGTGGACGGGGGGGGCAAGGGGAGTGGGGTCACGGAAGGCAATAATGCCAACCGCAGGGGGAGGGGACGCCACGTGGCAGAGGGAGGGGACCAACCGCGGGTGCCACCCGCGGTTGGGCCACGTGGCAGGGGGAGGGGACGCCACGTGGCAGAGGAGGGGACCAACCGCGGGTGGTACCGGCGGTTGGGCCACGTGGCAGGGGGAGGGGACGCCACGTGGCAGAGGGAGGGGACCAACCGCGGGTGCCACCCGCGGTTGGGCCACGTGGCAGGGGGAGGGGACGCCACGTGGCAGGGCCATCGCCAATACCGCCGGTTGGCCATGCCGGTGGGCCACGTGGCAGGGGGAGGGGACGCCACGTGGCAGGGGCCATGGGGTTGGGCCACGTGGCAGGGGTGGGGGACGCCACGTGGCAGGCAAATTAATGCCAACCGCTGGTTGTGCATGCGGTTGGTGTCCTTTTTCTCCTCTCAGCCATTTTCTCGCCATTTTCTCATCGTTTCTCGTGTCATTTCTCGTGATTTTTTTGCCATTAATGCGGTGGCCGTACACCTTTTGCGCCACGTGGCCCAACCGCTGCTCTTACCTGCGGTTCGGTGGAGAAATTGTTATTTCTCCACCGGTGGGTGTGGATCGGCCCCCATATATATATATATATATATATATATATATATATGGGAACTGATCCATTGATAGCGCTAGCAAAATGGAGTATTTGCTAGCGCGATCTGGGCCGTCCGTCCTGAAAGATGGACGTTCCAGATCGCGCCTTTTTCGAAAACTATCAGTCGTCCGCGACACTATGTCGTGGACGAATTTTTTTACCTTTTTGCCCCTCCACCCGTCCGCTACATTGTATCGCGAACGACTGACAGGCCCTGACGCATGTCAAAAAAAAGTAGTCCGTGACACAATATCGCGGACGACATTTTTTACCTTTTTGCCCCTCCATCCGCTACATTGTATCGCGGACGACTGACAGGCCCTGACGCATGTCAAAAAAAAGTAGTCCGCGACACAATATCGCGGACGACATTTTTTACCTTTTTGCCCCTCCATGCCGTCCGCGACATAGTATCGCGGACGAATGACAGGCCCACACATGTGTGGTATGACTTTTTTGTGTCATTAATGTGTCCGCAAGGGAGGGAAAAGAGAAGACTAGTCCGCTACATAATGTAGCGGACTAGTCTTCTCTTTTTCCCTCCCTTCTCTCATTCTGACTTCTTCTTTTTCTCTCTTCTTACTTTGATCCTGATGAACAAATCTTCATGAAGTTCGTTGGCAACAGATTGCCATTGGTAAAAAAGACTCCAAAACGAGCACACTTAATTAGCACATCCACCTGCAGGCTGGAACCATTCATGAAATTGGCTAGCAACAGATTGCCATTTTGTTCTAGGGTCTTCAACCTCCTCCATTTCTATCACCCTTCCACCGTCTTGAAGGAGCTCATCCAGAAGAGAGAAGATGAGAGATGAGGGGGAAAGATAAAATAAAAGTTGGTTGTCTTTTTTCCAGAGCTCTGACAACACAGATGTCTCTTTTCGAGAAAGTAAAATAGTCCGCTACATAATGTAGCGGACGGTATTTTTGTTAAAAACGTCCGCTACATTATGTAGCGGACGAACTTAAAAAAACGTAAAAGAAGATTTGGACCGTCCGCGATACAATGTAGCGGACGGGTGGAGGGGCAAAAAGGTAAAAAAATCCGTCCGCGACATAGTGTCGCGGACGACTGACAGTTTTCGAAAAAGGCGCGATCTGGACCGTCCATCTTTCAGGACGGACGGCCCAGATCGCGCTAGCAAATACTCCATTTTGCTAGCGCTATCAATGGATCAGCTCCCATATATATATATATATATATATATATATATATATATATATATATATATATATATATATATATATATATATATATATATATATATATATATATATATATATATATATATATATATATATATATATATATATATCGATGATTACAACCTACGCTTGCAAAGCAGATTGTTTAAGTAGAAACCCTGACAAAACCTACGCTGGCCGCTAACATCTCTCTGCCTTGGCAGTTGTAGTCGCTGGTTGTTGAAATTGTTGCAAGAAATAAGTAAGAACAACTCTAAATAATTTAAAATTAGCTGGCTGAAGCGCAGACTAGGTCGCTCTTTTAAGACGATTCGCCCCTTCGGATTACCACTGGTGCAGCAAGATTATCGACGCATCGCCTACAGGATACAACAACACAACTTTCTGTTACTTCACTCTTAATTCTGCACAAATGAATGAATCATAAGTTTCACTCGATACCTTACCAAAATGCCCACAAGACTAAGTGTCTAGAAATCAGAAGAAGAGAGCTAAAAAGAAAGCTTGAGTGTGTTAAAAAAGTAAGGAAGATGTCTCCTTTTATAGCTGAAGAAAAAGAGTTGTTCGAAATCTATTATAAATAAATAAATCTAAAATTCATTTCAGAATAAAATATTGTAATAAAAAATATGATGTTATGTAATAAAAGAAAATGTGACTGTTGTGTATCTCACCACTTGTCCTTTCCCTCCTTGCTCGTGCAACTCTTAGATTCAAACACATCTTACTCAAAGGTCAAGGAATGTCACCTTATATACTCCTTAAAAAAATTTACAATGGCTAATGTGTGATAAGTACTTTCCAAAAGTTCACGTATGTAAGAAAATCTTCACTTAACATTTTCAAGTAATGTGATAAGATACTTATAGTTTTATTTAACTCTCTAATGTTTTTCTCAAAATCAACCCTCAAAAAAACAAATTTTTTTATTAAAATGCTCGAACACTAGTCAATCCATGATTTCTGCCACCTGTTCTGTCATAAAGCAGTCTACGTCTCTCGATGCTTTACTCGGGTTAAACTCGTACATACTTTTGCCAAACACGAAGGACAAGTCTACTGCCCAGAAAATAATTACACTCTTATTATTATCTGCCTTCGTCTTGTCATCAGGTTTAAAGGTGATGCTCAACAATCAAATGCTTATGGCAAGCCTTGTTCCTCAAGTGTTTCTCATGGTCTACATATATGGATAATAATGTCTAAATCAACAACGCAGGTGCAGTTCTTATTTTTGTTATGATCATAATGACATGCTTGACAAGGTAATGATGCTCGCCATCTGGGAAACAAACATTCTTCTCATCCTAGGATTTTTCCTATTTTATCCGATGACAGAAGTCATCTTCCTGCATGACATCACTGCTTAAATGTTTCATATCCTACTTATCGGTCACTGTTAGCTTCAATTTCAACTGCATGTCCCTGCCCCACAGTCATTCCCTCGATCTCACTCGCAGTCTACCTCTTTTTTCATTTGCATGTCCCTGCTCCGCAATCATTTCTTCAATCGGGTCACTGTCTGCTTCTTTTCATTGTCATTGTGGTCTAAATTGGATATTAAGCCAGTTACATGTTGACTATCAACTATTATTCTACCCGTATGACTGTAATTGACATAAACTACATCTTGAGATAACACAAATGGATGACCATCGTTTTCTCCAGTTACTGGCATGAATCTTGTGTCATTGTCACCCACCATTGTTTACCCAAATTTCATGTAAACCTCTATTATCTTATTCGAACCAACAAAATCCAACAAATTCCTAACATTTGAATCATTTTCTTAAACTTCTCGAACCATGATATAGATTTTTCCCAGGTATTTTATAATTAAAAAAAACTTTTTCCCTTATACCCTTCTTCAACTACCATCGAAACTACCTTACACACAGAGAAGTAATCACTATGACACATATCATAGTGATCAACCACCCCATCAACATAGTGAACAATGGGAGTACCCACAAACTTTCCCCTATGGTAGAATATAACTGTAAAGTATTATAAGCCATCTACTGCAATTAAATTAAGGCTACTATTATGGAACAAGAAAAACAACAAAAATGGTTAACTATGTTATCTGAAGTCGGGAGAAAGAAATTAGGGGACCACAAACGCACAAGTATAATATACGACAAAATCTATGCATCGACCACTACCAATTTTAAATCAAGCAGTAACAATATTTAATCAACCTAACTATAAAATTGTGACAGACAATCTGACATAGTTGAGGGAACAACTATATTATATCACATGTGGATTACAAATGGTGGAAACTTGTAAGGAAAATTTCAGATAAAGTAAGCAATCATACCATAAAGCTTTGAGTTGTCCAGCTTCGCGTCCCTTGGCCTCTTCTCCCAATCATTGTCCTCGATTTCAGCCCTAATCTCAATTTTTGCTACTAATCAAAACCCTAATCATATCCTCAATTAAGGTCGTAATAGAAACCTAATCGCGATGATTCTATAGTAATCAAGATTGTGCACTCAAATTTTGTAATCCTATAGTCGTATCTACTTCAAATTCGAACCCTAATCTCGATTTAGCCAACAGATATTAGAACCCTAATCCCAATTTCGTACTCTCTCAGATCCGTATTTTCCTCTCTCTTTGGAATAAATGCAAAGGTTTTTCTTTCTCAAAAAGCTGCAAATGGGTGTCTTATTTTGGAGGGAAAGGAAACACAGGGGTAGGGGGAGGAAACAGAAGGGTAGGGGAAAGTGGAAGAGTCCTTTGTGCCCCTCATGTGGAGTCCACAAATGGACTTTCTTTGTACGGAAATGGAGAAAAAGACCACGAGAGCAAACAACGTAGTGTTTAAGGACTAATTAAAATGGCAAAAAAATTGTTTAAGGACTAATATGGCTAAAGAGATGTAGTCGAGGGACCACCCGGTCATTTGTCTCTTTACTTCCGTGTGCTTAATTAATTAAGAAAAAAATTGGGCTGCTTCCCGGGTTAAAGGAATCTTCCTCCTACCTCCATAGAGCGAAAATTAATACTCGTTAAGTATTTTTAGTGACTTTTATTTAGGTGACACTAAAAAAAATATTATTAAGAATTGTCACTGAAAGTGTTAGCAGAAATATCACTAGAAACATTTAATAATTATTAATTTTCATTGTATATGGGTTGGAAGAGGATTCCTATAATCTTGAGTAGCAACCAAAATTCATTCATTAATTAGTCACCTACTCTCTTATCATATTTTGGTGGCTAGAGTTGCTCGGCATAGCAAACCATTCCACTATAAAGGAAGTAAGACGCAAAATACCTTTTGGCATTTAAAGAAGCCAACATATCCTGGCTTGTATGGCATTTAAAGAAGCGCAAGAAGTCTTGCACATCAGCTCCATGATGATGGAAGAAGACATTGAAGATGCGAGCCTTGGCGTCAAGAATGGTGTTTCTGAGCCGCGTAGCGAAAAGGATGAAGAGATGGGTGGCTTAGCAGAGAGATGCTACAGTTTCACTCACCTATACCAGCTAGGGATGGCAATGGGGCGGGGCGGGTCGGATGCAGATCTTATAGGATCCGTACCCGCCCCACTATATCTGAAACCCCAGCCCGCCCCGCATCGGGTTATATATTTTCAATACTACATCCGACCCTAAAATACTTTAGCAAACCCGTCCCTACCCCGCCCCGCCTTGCCCTTCAAGCCCTCGAAACCCCTCCAAACAAACAGAATAGAGCAATCCTTCGGGATTGGAATCAGCGCTGGAGACTGAAAATTCAACGGCTTAAACAGATTATCGTCCATGGCCACCACAAATAAAAAAATCATTACAAAATTTAACAAAGCATATATGAGAACAAGGTTCATTACAATAGCTTCTGATTTGATTTCTACAAAAAAAATTAAAATTTCTATAGTCAAAGACAAGTGGCGACCCTGCAATCGATGATGAAGGCATTTGATACACCGTTGTAGCAATCGGAAGCGAAAGAGCTTCGACGGTGGACTGGAGGTTTCACGTGGTGGAGACGAATAAGTGACCGGCGGAGATGAACCATACCTTGAGTTCATTATCACTTCATTTGAAGCGCTTCTGCTTTCGAGCGAATCGAGGAGTGGACTTAGTTCAAGTCATTATTTGGCATAAAGAAGAGGTGACTGCGAGGTATTTGGTTCGTGGAGGCCACAGAGAGAAGGGAGAAGGAAGATTGTAGAGATGAGAAAATGTTGGCGGCTGAGAGGAGGAGAGAGGCAGAGAAAGAAAATGCATTGGTAGGGTTTTTTGTCCACCATTTATACTATGGAGATGGACGGCTGGGATTGAACAGATCTAGGATTAAGATAAAAGCTAAATATAAAACATATACGGGGCGGGCCGGGGCGGGGCGGGTAGCGGGGCGGTTAAACTAAATACCGAACCCGGTCCGCACCCGCGGGTTTGATTTTTAAATATCATATCCGCTCTATTACCCGGTTAAAGGCCAAAAAACCCGCTCCTATATGATCGGGGCGGATCGGATACCCGCCCGTTGCGGATTAAATTGCCATCCCCGGTACCAGCCTACTCAATCCAAACCTAAGGTAGGATGCCTTCTTTAGTTTTCTCTTAAACACTTGGTCAAAAAGATATGGCCTGATATTGCAAAAGGTAATAAGAACATCGTTTTTCTGTTTTTGGGATTGTGAATGTTTCTTTGAATTAATGTTCCCTTGATAAAAAGAGGAAGCAGTAAACTTGACCAGTAGTGAAGAAACATGCATGCAGGAGCCACAAGCACACTACTGTTCTGTAAAAGCCATGACATGCTAAGTGGGTTAGACCTCCAGTTTTTCTCCTTTCTCTGACTCCCGCTTCCACTTGATGTTCTCGTGCTTGTGCCGCAAATACAAGTCGACTCTCTTTGCTCTCCCGCTCCGGGTTTTTATCTCGCTCTCATTTTCACTCGATCGATAAACTTGTGCCTTTATTTCTGAAAAGAATGTTCACTTCTTTTCACTGATGACACTCTCAGTGCAACTGTGTATCATTTACATGGTTGAACATGAGTATCTTTAGCTAAAGAAGAATAGTGAATACGTAATACGATAGCTTTTGCTCTTTTTTTTTCTCTTTATAATATATGTAAAATTAACTCCAGCTTTGAGGTTTTAAACAACGGCAAATGAGTATCATGCTTAAGTTTTTCTCCTTTTCTCTTTTTTTTTTGTCCATTCTCTCCATATAATATTGGATAAATGAACTTGTATAAAGTTATCATCTTCCAGACTTCAAGTAGGATACTTCTACGTTTGACTTCTAGTGGCTTTCTTGGAACTCATTTTTTGTTCTTCATTGGTAGGAGATGGTGTTTCGGATTGATTTTATGGAAGTCAAACTTGTTTTCAATAATTTAAAACAGGGTTTATCAAGGTCTGTGTTTTAGAGTTTTAAGGAGAAAAAGATTTGAACAACAAAAGTAGGGATGCAACTTGGGTTAGGCAACCCATGGGCAATCCGTACCGGCTCGTAAAAATATGGGTGTGGGCCTAGTATTATAATGAACGTGGTGGACACTTGCACAAAATTTTGGACCAGCAAAAATATGAGCTGAATATGGATAAAGGTTTTTCAAATCTTGCCCAAACCGTAGGAAACCAGCCCGTCAAACTTTTATATTACATATGAATCACAAATATACATTTTAGGTGTACAAGATATGATTTTTTTTTCTTGTAGTCTTTAGAATCCTCGAATTATTTGCATTTAAAGACCTTTGAAGACTTATTTCTTTCTTATTATAAGACTAGATTTCGTAAGATTGTTTTAAAATCCTAGTCTTTTTCTTTTTCTTTTATTTTGTCCTGAAACTTTGTTTCCATTTTGAGACTTTACTATACTCTTCTTTACTATCATGACTAATTATTATACTTCTATGTAAATGATATGCTTAAAAATTAAATAAATAGAAACTCATAACTAATTAGTAGACTTAGATGATAATTCATATGCATTAAAATTAAGTAAATAAAATTAATATGAAATAATAGACAACTCATGGGCAGCCCATGTCCAGCTCGTACCCACCAAAACATTCATGGGCTAGAGATATCATATATTATTTGGCGTGTAAACGAGCTGGGCTGGGCACGGACACAAGTTTTTGAGAGTGGGTTGGGCATGGTCTGACTCTTGGGCCAGTCAAACTAGCACAAGTTGCAGCCCTAAACAAAAGTATTTTACCTACACTTTTTTTCAAAATAACAGCGAAGCTGTTTTGAGATTATTATTGAATCAAAGTGAATTGTTTTGAGTCCTATCGGAAAGAGACTATTAACTAGATGGTGAAAGATATTGAATTGGTTTCACGAGCGGTATATGCAGTGAAAACTACATAATGCTAGACTTTTTAAGGAAGAGTTATTTATACACGTTATTTTGTTCTTTGAACTTTCTTATAAAGTTAACTGTTGCTCAATTAGTACATGGTTCGTCCATATTACAATTTTTGTTAACAGGTTAGATTGAGAATCTTACAATTTTTTTCATGTCATTCATGGTTATTTTTTCACATTAAAAACTGTTTTCAACCATTTTCTATCCATAACTTCCAGCAAGTGTTTTTGTAACTTTGTCAAGCGGAAACTGATTCCCTTAAAAAATGATTAAAATTGTTTTAATAGAAAAAATATTTTTGAGAACTCAACCCAAACCAACTCTTGAAATTGCATATAACTATATGCGCGTGTGTGTGGGTGCGCACGCATGCCTGAAAATGTCTATATATTATAAATCAGATGAGCAACAAAAGAATGGCTATTAGTTAATATCGCAACGTACCAAGAGGCCTAGGAGATTGATTTCCATCTACGCTAGTAAGTAATTTGGGAGGTTAAGAGAGGCAGAGAAAACTACAGCTATTTAATTCAAGTCCCAGTGACATCATTTCATTAACAAAAGAAGAGGATAAAACATGAGGAATTTGGTAGCATTTTAGGGGAAAATGAAAAATAAATTGAGTTCGAGTATATATTCTAGGTGATTGGGGTGATTGGTTGGTAGTGCCAACCATCCTGGGCTCTGCCTGAAAATGTTGCCCGGTGAATTACATTATCTATTCCAATCAAAATTCAAAAATAATATTTTTTCATTGTTTTGGATACAGAGAGTTGCATAATAAATAAATAAAAAAAGCCAATTATATTGTCATATAAGAGAAAGCTCCCAAAAATATCTTTAACAGCTATGGATTGTGGTGTTGCTATTAAACTTTTATCTCATCTGTGCTTTGTTTTGTTGTTTCTGCTTGTGGTATGCATAAGAACAGGAGACTGACTACAGGTTAGGAATATTCCAAATCAGCAAGAACTTGGCACCTCTTGTTAATACATTTTTTTCCCCTTTTTGGCTAAATTGGTTGTTAACGTATTATTTTATGATAATGGTCCTGTTTTCAAGTGGTACGGATGGTTCATGCTCGTGAATTGGTTGCGTATAAGGTATTGTCATGTCAATGGTTCAGTTCTAGATCTTCTGAGAATCTAAAACCCGATAACCCATCGCAATAGACGAGCTTGTTTTACTGAGAATTGTTTGAAAAAATGAAACGGTTTTTTCACTGGTCTATCATCTTAGTCTCATTGTAATAAACCCGTTATGAATTCAATATTTTTTTCTCAAGGCCTTCAAACTCTACTAGTAACCAAATTGTTTTATTGATAATGGAAGTGTGTTTGTACTAAGTTTTGGATGTTATTGCTAATGAGTATTGTCCAAAGGTGGTTCTATATTACGAACACCCGAAGTGACATTTTTTCTTGTTAGAAGATAAACTTGATATGTGGTACATTAGTTGCTTAAGTTAGTGGGTCCAATAAACTTCTGTTAGCGGTGCATTTGTGGTATAAGTTTCAAGTACATTAGTGTAAATATGTGCTTGGTGAATTAGTAAGCTATTAAGTTGTTGAAATAGTGTGGTAGTGATAGTTTTATTACAGTTTACCTTAGCACGCTGTAAAAGACTTATCTAACCCATTTGTAATGGGTGTACGGTGAAAGATGTGGAAATGAATTTGCATCTAGACTAAGTTCTTACGTGGAATAAAAGTGCTCTCAATAACATTTTTCATATTTGTGAGTGACATTTTGTCTCCACCATCACATATATACACTAACGATGGAATAACAGTTGATGAAGCTAAAACGCGCGCACACACGATAGTAGTGTGCAGTGTGTGTGCTAGGTAATACAAAAAGTGGTAGCTACCTGGAAGATGTAGTTTTCTTGTCTAAAGAAAAATGGTGATTATGGTTCTGACCTTAAGCAAATTGATGACTATAATTGTTCTCAACAGGAGTATCCTACAATGCAGACATTGATGTTGGCTTACCAATCTCTCGGGGTCGTATACGGAGACCTCGGAACTTCTCCTACCCAAGTCCTCACTTCTATAACCGTGAAAAACGTCACCGACGAAGATCTTCTTGGGATCTTCAGTCTCATCTTTTGGAGCTTAACACTGCTGGCTCAGATCAAATATGTCTTCGTCGTTCTTCATGCCAATGATCATGGAGAAGGAGGTACTTTTGCTCTCTATTCCAATCTCCGTCGACATATTAATTTCCAAAGCGAACTCGCTGTTAAAAGCACCAGCTCCGAATCTGAGGCTAATATGATTTCTCAATCTCGACGGAGTACTTTACGGTCAAAAACCAAGAGGCTCATCGAGGGAATCTCATCAGCTCAGTCCCTTGTTACATTCGTTGTGTTGCTTAGTACTTGCCTGGTTATAGGTGATGGGGCACTCACTCCTGCCACCGGTGGTAACTCATCTTCTACCTCTCCGAGTACCTCCCTTTAAGGCATTCTAAGTTTATCAATTGGTTTTAACATTATTGCTTCTTTCTTTCTTTTTTCTCAAAAACAGTTCTCTCTACACTTCAAGGGGTCCAATCTCATTCCTCATCAAAAATAACACAAGGTGACTTTTGCTTTTACATCTGCAAACGAAAGTTTTTAAGCTCATAAGTAATGCAGCTGTACATTTATACTGAAAAAAGGCATGTCAAATTATGAGCTATGAGTGGTTATATGTTTGTCTTTTTAGACTTCTTGCAACTCTAAATTCAGCGTATGCTGATGCCTATCGAAAATATAACCAAACATAGATGACATTGTTTGTAAGACAAAATAAGAGGCAACACAGGGATGTCCTGATTACCCATGGTGTGCCAATGAGAATATAAGTGAAGAATAAGCAATTCATGGTAAAATGGAAGAAAGAATGTCCCCACTTGTCATACGTCTATGTTTAACAAACTAAGTCAGGTTTCTGCTTATGTTGTTGTTTCAGACCATGTTGTCTGGATGGCTGTTGTGCTTCTCATAGCTCTTTTCGCCTTCCAACGATGCGGAACAAGCAAAATAAGCTTATGCTTCTCTCCAGTTATGATACTGTGGTATGCTGCAAATGTTTCAATAGGTATCTACAACATTATAAGATACCAGCCATACGTTTTGGAAGCCATCTCCCCACATTACATTGTGAAATTCTTTCTAAACAACGGAAAGATTGGTTGGGTTTCACTCGGTGCAGTATTCTTGACTGTAACAGGTACAATTCCTTGATCTCTCGAGATGCTAAGTGCAACTCTGAGTGAACTTCAAGTTTTTGATGTCACTAAACCTAGAAAACTTACACTCTACACAAGTTTTGATAATATATAGAAGGAAGAGTTCATCGTAGGATTTGCAAACCAAAAGGAAAATGTTCACTTTCAGTCCTTTGACAGGGGTTGAGGCCTTATTTGCTGATTTGGGCCACTTCAACAAGAGAGCAGTTCAGGTTGGTAGTGCCAAAAACTATTGAGTTGCCTGTTACTATTATTTTGATAACATTGTTAAGTTAATAACATACTGATTGGCTTCTGCATGCAGTGGCTTTCTCCTTCGTTGTTTATCCTGCAATGGTCCTCAGCTATGCTGGTCAAACAGCGTATTTAATCAAAAACCCTAGTCAAATCGTCAATGCCTATTATAGTTCCATCCCTGTTCCTATTTATTGGCCGATGTTTGTCATCTCTTACTTGGCTGCCCTTGTTTCTAGTCAATCCATGATATCTGCAAGTTTCTCCATCGTAAAACAGTCTATACCTCTAGGTTTCTTCCCTCGAGTTAACATCATCCATACTTCTTCCAAGCATGAAGGACAAGTTTACTCTCCAGAAATCAACTACATTCTCATGATTCTCTGTATTGGTCTTGTCATTGGATTCAAAGGCGGTGTTGAACTAGCCAATGCTTATGGTAAGCAGCGTCTTATTGTTTCTCTTAAACGTACTAGCAATTCTATGTACGAAAAGTTCTGCAGGCACTAACGTGGATGTTGGAGAGAACATGAACCATACAGTGATAAACGTGCGTGATGTGTTAAAAAAAACTTGACCCCC
Organism: Escallonia herrerae; assembly: GCA_033070095.1. Lineage (NCBI taxonomy): Eukaryota > Viridiplantae > Streptophyta > Magnoliopsida > Escalloniales > Escalloniaceae > Escallonia > Escallonia herrerae. Next base: position 19,069 of record JAVXUP010004606.1, read on the forward strand.
CAAAAGATGCGCTACCATTTAAGTTGTTATATCTCGTCCATCTGCCATACTTCTTTCCCGTCACCTTTGCATTGAAGATTACTTGCATTACAGCTGTAACAACTTTGGTGCTTTCGGATACTGCAAAAAATTTTGAAGCTAGTACGTTAAACAATATATAATTTAGTTTTCAATAACTGCAGGTGTCGTTGTGATCTGGGTCATGATTGTAACTACGTGTTTGACAACATTAGTGATGCTGGTCATTCGGGAGACGAATGTCATTCTGGTACTAGGGTTTTTCACAATTTTTATAGTACTTGAAGGCATTTTTATGACATCATTACTAAACAAAATCCCGCAAGGGGGAGGGGTATCAATCGCGCTCTCGGCTTTCTTCTTGACAATGATGTTGTCTTGGAGATATGGAAGAATCAAGAAGAGGAAATATGAAGCAGAGAGAAAGATGAGCCTAATCGAGTTGGACGAAATGCTCGTGGGGGGCAGAGTTTATCGAACACCAGGAATTTGCTTCTTCTACTACGATATTGTCAATGGTATTCCACCGATCATGAGACACTACCTTCAGCACACGAATTCTGTTCAAGAAATCATGGTTATTGTCACGGTGAGAAGTCTCCCAGTGAAAAGTGTCCGTCCTGAGGAGCGACTCATTGTGGGAAATTTGGGAAATGAGGGGACTTATAGATGTTTACTTCAGCTTGGATACAATGACTTGGTGACCTCGGAAGGAAAGGATTGTGTTGCATTAATTGTTGCGAAAATTCGTGAACAAGCAAACACAGATAACGAGATACAAAAACTGGGTTCGACAGCAGAAAACGAAGTTGTGCTTGTCATAGGCAGGACTATTCTCAATTCAAACCCCAACAATGGATGGCTTTCTTGCTTCACAATAAACTACTTGTATAGGTTTATTCAGAAAAACTGTAGGGCAGTGATTTCGGTGCTGGAAATGCCACCAGAAAGGACTTTACAAGTTGGGACGGTTTATGAAATCTAGCAGATTTTTAACGCTGCTAGTTCATGGGACAGACTGGGCCGAGTTTAGAAAAACCATTGGAATGTGAATTTTATTAATGAACAGATCATGGGCTCCAGCCCTTCAGGCTGTTCGAGGCTCAATACATTTTGGGCCCACACCAAATCTTTTCGATGAAAACTTTGAAAAGTAAAATCCCAAAAGGTCTCGTTAGGGAAAAAAATATTAACATAGCTATTTTTCTGAACCTCTTCAACTTGGTAAAACTTACGTGATGTGCCACACAAATCGGGAAGATTCAATTCGATTTATAGCTTTTAAATCTAAATATTACTTCCAACAACCAACCTCCCATAAATCTTAGTTTCATATCCCTCAGTCACGATAGCAAGAGCTTGAGAGCCGTCAGCATCACTCAGATGACCTATCAGTGATCGTAGAGGTGGTCTAATTATTGGATTGGTTTTGAATAGAGACGGTGGTCAATCCTTGATCCATCTACTATATATCTGATCAAAGTTAATCATTGTAAAGCTCTCTCCTTCCCAAAAGAACTCCCAAAAATCATAAGTTGTCGCCTTTAGACAAGTGATAGCTTTCACCGGCGAAAGAGCCTCCCATCCCTCTCACTCGCTCTCGTTTCTTCTTCTCTCTGGTAGGTTATATACTGGTAATTTATCTCTTTTCTTCGTAAATTTTGTGTTGGGACTCGAGTTCAGCCCCACGACAAGACAATATCTCTCTAATAATGGTTAGTTAAATTGGATACTCTTAAGTTTCTTGTCAGAGTCTTTGTAAGGTCAATCTTAAGTTTATTGTCTCATATAGGATATTGGAACTTTCCCTCCTTTCTTAGCGTGCTAAGACCCAAATTTAACCTTGTCACACATAGCCTAAAGTCTATCTCTCTGGTCAGTACAAGATATATCCGACTCCCTCTTCCTTTGCCCCAAGTTTTCCACTACCACGATACAAGGCAATGCCTCCATCAAAGGCTTTTTCATTCAATTCATTGTACCTACAAAACTGAAAACCCAAGTGTTAGCAAAACAATTTTTATTACTCTCACTTGCCATTTAGTAATCCGTTGTTAACTTGTAGCCATCATTGGAGGAGTTAAAAATGCATCTCTGTTAACTTGTAGCTATACCGTTTCCAAGACTACTTACATCATAAGAGTTAAAAATGCATCTCTTTTAACGTGCACATGTGAGATTAATATCTCACTTTGGGAAAATGTGAACAAATACAGATATTAGTCTCACTGTGGAAAAGTGTGAAAAATATATTAAGCCATGTACAAGAGAATTAATCAAATCCAAGACCTATATGGACTTCGACTTTTTCTTGTCAATTTTGGTTGCATCGGACTTCTGAATTAGGACATTGGTAACTCATTTCATCTCTGTATCGGTGGTATATTAAAGCCTATTGCTAACGCCATAAGCATAGCTTTCTCGGCAGTGGTGCACTTAAAAAGGCTCCTAGCATCATGGTTCCTGGCAAAGATCATATGATAACTCAGTGCTAAACTTAGGGCAGCTTGATTACGTCTAGGAATGACGGGCGGTGTGACTCACTGAGGGCATTGAATGGCTTGGATTTCGGTAGAGCTATGCTCGGATCGGCACAAGCTTTTATTGTTCAGTACGTGCTAAAGGATCTCAAGTAAGATTGTAAAGGCTTCGCGTGCGAAGTGTTAGTTACAGAATGAAAAAGTACCAAAATCAAGTAAAAACATGCGTATAAGGATGGACCCAAGATCAACTTTCACGTAGTACGTACCATGTTTTTGCAATAATCATTTTTTATCATCTCCCAAAGTATGGATTTGATCAAAGCGGAGCTCGTTGTTGATATGGGGGCAACTATTTGGGGAGAAAAAGGATATTACTCGTGTGAAAATGGTTATTTTTAAGTAGGTTAATAATTAAGCAGACAAGGGTGACATCTAAGTTCTAAATTATTTTCAGAAGCAACTAATATAAAGGGATAATGGCTGGCAACCTCCAGGAAAGACATGGATTTACGTGATCTCCTTGATAGCACGGCAACTCGACTATTAAAAATTAAATACGCCTACCACGTAACTAGGGATGGCAATGCGGCGGATCGGATGTGGGTCTTATAAGATCCGCACCCGCCCAGCTACCCTTGAAATCCCACCCCGCCCCGCACCGGATTATATAATTGCAAATCCATATCCCACCCTAAAATGTTTTTGAAAACCCGTCCGCTCCCCGCCCCTCCCTTGTTTGGTTTCTGCGGAAGTGTAAACTGAGCAAATACAGTGTGTAACTATAAATACTTTGTATGATTTTTTCAAAATTAGTAACCTACAGGTCCTACATCAAACATAATTGAAGCTTGAAGGACTCTAGAAAGATGTAAAATACCAAATGTTCAACTTTCATTCTCTTTTACAATTTTACTTGACCATCAGAATGATGTACCTTGAAGGACTCGGAGACTAAAAAAGGAGGCGTGACGGCCGGCGAGGAGTTGACGGTCGGCTGTTGGGATGCAACAGCTCAGATGATAGACATCATGGCAGCGACGGTAGGGACGCCTCGCTGCAGTGCGACACCATCATCACGGCGGCGGCACGGCTTGAATCTTGATGTCGGCAGAGAGTGAGATGGAAATTAGGGTTGGGGAATGGGGAAGAATAAGGGCAATAAGACATGTTATATATGTGTGGGATGGACGGCTGTGATTAAAGGATTAATAGGGTATATATACTGGGGCGGGAACAGGCCGCGGGGCGGTTTGAACTAAATACCATACCCGCCCCTAACCCGTTGCGGATTATTTTTAAAAAAATCATACCCGCCCCATAGTATGGTCAAAGTAAAAAAAACCCGCTCCTATGGGAGCGGGGCGGGGATCCGCCGATTGCGGGTCTTATTGCCATCCCTGCACATAACGCGTAGTGGATTCAGGAACATACCGTACAAAGTATCTGAAAATTCTGAAGAAGGATCCTCGTTACTACGAGCCTCTAACACAATCTTTATTCATAAATACGAAAACGGCTACTAGAGTCGAGTTTTTCGTCTACGAGTCAAATCCTATAACTTGGTGATACTCTAGGGAAAGTGCAACAGAAGGATTGTCTTGTGACTTATTATGTTATTTGTCTTGAGATATCTCTAACCTTTATATAGAGATAGTATTAGAGAATGATTTTATTTTAAATACTTAGGAGATAAAGACTGTATTTATCTCAAACACTTAGTAGAATATCTTCTAATTGACCGCAATAATCGTGACTAACAAAAATATATTATCTGTTAATGGACGGATAATGAGTCCACATACCAAATTTATTAACATCTACATTGTTAATAGCAAATCGATAAATGCACTTTTTATGGTTTTGTAAATGTTATTGTGCAATAACTTTAAGATTCTTTACAACACGTTGATCAGTTCCACTCTAATGCATCATGACGTACATTAACATGCATATCACCTAAAATCCATCTCTATCCGACCATTCCTACATTGCCGCGTACGTACACAAGCACGACGTACGTTACTATATTTGGGCATATCCACAAAACAAGTTGGTGGAATGTGACTCGACCAACTACTCCATTTTTAGCATAGGAACGTCACCACTTTATTTGTTTTTGTTGGTCTACAAAAAGTCGTGAACAACGCCGCCGTGAGCAACTTTCGGCAATCTCCAACGTCGTCAGGATCATAGAATACTTGGCTGATGTGGCTTTAATTAGACGTATAATAACCCTATCTCCGGCAACAGTTGTGACTCACTTCTCATGATGGGCCAATAAGAAAAGCGAAATATAGAGTGGGAATCAAACCTCCGTACACGTCACCATTAATTAGGTTCGAATTAGGAGGAGTATTTTTGGTAGTTTCTGCTGCAACGAGAGTGAGAGAGCGTACATGTAAATCTCAAAATGGTGGTCTTGAATCATGATCGTAGCCATCAACTCTCCCCCTCTCTGTAGGTGAGATAGTGTTCTTAATCAAAATAGCGGATATGGTCATGATTCAAGTGCTCGTTAAATTGTCTATCATCACACCACATACTTGGTGGTAATTACTTTGGAAGATGAGTTGGTTTTCCCTTCTTCCTAGATACCCCTCACAACAACCGTGAGCGATAAAAGAAAGCGATGTACCATCAAAGTCGCAATAATTTATTCTTTAGGTCAGAATACATAGAATTCATTCTTCATTAACCGTAACTATTGACACATCCAAACAATTACCTCTCTCCAAAGTTGAAACACTCTTTGGAAAAGTCAGGTAAAATCAGGAATGACCTCTTCTTATAGGTCACATGCATATCCTAAAGAGTCAAAAACGATGAGGCTCTATAACATATAGTTATCCTTGCATCTAACGTTGCCAATTCAAACATACTTTTTGTCCTAAAGAACACCTTTTTTAATATGTCATTTTGGAGAAAATATCAATTTTCTCTGAAAAAGGTCAGCAATAGATACTCGTGGCTCACTATATATGCACGTTTAAGAAGAATTAAACCACGTGGCAAGAGCAGATAGATGAGGAGTTTGTATGTTAGGCTTCGTTTGACAAAATTTTTTTTTTGGTTTTCAGTTTTTAAAGAGCAGTTTTTTAAAGAGCAGCTTAATTTTTTTTTTTTATAAAAACAAGTGGGTGTTTGATAACCCCTTTTTTTTTTAGGTTTTTTTTTTGGGTGTTTGGTAACCCTTTTTATTTTGACTTTTTTTTTGGTGGTTTGCGGTGGCGGTGGTGGGGCGTAGCGGTGGTCGACGGTGGTGGTGGTGGTGGCCGACGGCCGGAGGTGGCTGCCGGCAGTCACCGGCGGTGGTGGCCGGAGGTAGCTGCCGGCAGTCTCCGGCGGTGGTGGCCGGCGGCCGGAGGTGGTTGCCGGCAGTCACCGGCGGTGGTGGCCGGCGGCCGGAGGTAGCTGCCGGCCGTCTCCGGCGGTGGTCGCCGGCGGCCGGAGGTGGCTGCCGGCAGTCTCCGGCGGCCGGAGATGGCTGCCGACAGTCTTCGGCGGTGGCTGCCGGTGGTCGCCGGCGGTGGTTGTCGGCAGTCTCCGGCGGTGGTCGCCGGCGGCCGGCAGTCTCCGGCGGTGGTCGCCTGAGGTGGCTGCCGGCGGTGGGAGGGTGGTGGTGGTGGTCGAAAAAAAAAACCAAAAGTGAAAAAAAAACCAGTTTTTGGAGTTTTTTTTTTACTCTGCAGTTTAAAAACTGGTTTTTTAAATTGAAAAAAAAATGGTTACCAAACGCTTTTTTCAGTTTTTAAAACTGAAAAAAAAAGAGGGAAAAAAATTTTGTCAAACGGGGCCTTAGTGTAATGGAAGTGTGAAATTTTTGGAGGGTTGTGTTTGTTTTATTTACTTAGTTGCATGTACAAAGTTTACCTGCTCTTTCTTCATATATTTTGCATGTCACGTAACTCTATACGGAAAGTGATAAAAGCGTGGGAGATTAACGCATATCATAAAAGGGGCGACAAGTTGTTTGAAGGCTCAAAACAAAAATCAAAGACAAAAACTCAAACCTTCAAATTCAAGTTTTTAGAACATGTCTAAATTGACAACCAGTTTAAAACCTGAAGAAAAAATTAGGAAAAAAAAAACTGCCTACTAAACATTACTTTTTTTTCCCTCAATTTTGAAAGCAAAACAAAAAAAGTAAAAGCAAAAGCTACGTCAAACACCACCTTAATGTTTAATTGACGGATTTGTTAAATATTCTTCATCCTATGAAAAATGAATCTTTTCTGAATAAACCAATTCTTAATAAGGAAGTTAAAAAAAAAGTGTAAGTTATTTTTTTACCATGAAATTCTAAGGTTTCAAAAATAAGTCTAAGCAGCATATGAAAATATCTTATAAAAAACTTGTCTGCCGTGACAGACAATTCGAATTTATTTCCGTGTGCTTAATTAACTAATCACCTACTCTCTTATCATAAAAGCAGGTTGAGAAATTAAAAGCAGGTTTAAACTTAACATAGCCATCAACTTGTAATTCGACTAGTTTATTACTATATTAAGCGTCTCTTCGAAGCATGAGATGTTGGTCTCAATCTCTCTCGCTCAACCCCCCACACCCTTTGGCTACCGTTATTACTGTTGGTGCCTCAAACTCTGTTTTTCATTTGGTACACTTTGATGAACATCACTCCCTGGATAGAGGCTTGTTACCATCACGATTCCATTGGACGCAATTATCATATGGAAAATCTTTTGCCGATATCTTAATTGCAGAAAGATAGTTACAACTTTTTGTACAATAATAACTAGTGTCATTTCTGTTAACACTTTCAGACATAATACTTGGAACATTTTTAGTGTCACTAAAAATATTTAACGGTCATTATTGTCCATATACGGGAATTGTAGCTATCTTCCTGTAACTCAAATAGCATCCAAAATTTTCCCTTAGCTTGTTGCGAACGTTGGCAGCCCTAAGTATTTTTGGAAAACATTTACTCGGCTTTAGATGAAATTACTGTGTTGTTGAAGTTGTGGGTGTGAGTTTAAGACTCGTGCCGATGTGCAGTGTTACTAAATGTGACAAAATTAACATTAAGTTTTTAGGCCAAATTGGATTCTCTTAGTATATATTTGGGCCTTCCCAGATGAAACAACGCTCTCTGACATTAATGACCCGTGATTCATTCTCCCGGTATATCTTGGCATTCCTTATGGATTATGAATAGTCACTTTTACATAATAGATTTTACATAATAGATTATGACAGATGCATATAGATTATGACATAAGTGATAGACTACGACAAAAACAACCCTATACCTGCTTATTTCTGAAAGCAGATACCAACGTTTGGAATTCAAAAGGCAAAAACACTTATGATTATCAAACACTAACTCAGCTGCTTTCAAAAACTAAAGACACTTATGAATCTCTCATAATCACAGGCAAAATAGGAGAAAGTTAACTTCCAAATTCAAACTTTTCATTTTCTTCTATAAGTTTATACTTCTCAACTCGTTCACCAAAATATAATTAACTTTCAAATATCATTTATAACTTTTAACATGAACGTAAAGTGTAAGTGACTCGTTGTAAAGTGTCTTTGGGACTATCCTCACTTTAAGGTGTGTGTGTGTGTGTATTTCTCTTTTAGTAAATAGAACAAAGTTTGTGCATTTTTCATGGTGAATTGTCTAGCGCTCCACCTAGGGATTCAAAACTTTAACAAATGATAGTAATTTAGCATTGGCAGCTTGAAATTGCTCCAAAGTAGTTATCTTAAACCATGTGAGCGAGCGGTGAAATACTAACATTTTTGTGACCATCTTGCGACTAGGAACCAATATATGCTGGGATTTTTTCAATAATTAGACCATGGATTTTATAGATTACACCACAAGGAGTAAGGGCCAATGAGAATCAAACTTTTTCATCTAGTGGTTAAAGAGATCTAAGATCTCAAAGTATGAAATTAAAAAAAAAATCAAGGGTCAAAATGTAGATTCTCAGATCGCTTTGAAGAGTAAAAATATAGGTTTATATATCTGCATGTGATTTATTACATTGTTCTAGTAACACGAAATGAGCATGAACATGGGCTCACATATGCATTGTAAACGCACACACGCCTAGGTCAGTGCCTCCTACAGGCACTTTTAGGCACACTTGGACTTGTTAGTGAGCACATCTTCGGCTCAAGCTAAAAGTACACTTTTTTTAGCGCAATTACAAACTTTATATTATAGTACAAAAGTATGTACACAATCTACTTACAAAATAAGTTACCTCTTCTCGGAAGAACTCATCCATACATATCTCACAACAACGGGGGAGTACGTTCTTCCAAGAAGTCGTCAAAAGTAAGCTTTAGTGAGTCGTAATGGCTTGCATATTCCGCCAGAAATATGCTACATACAATTTTAGCCTTGCAGTAACAAAAGTAAAGTTTGACGAAACTCGGTCCATGCGTTACTACAACAGGGTCTGCTCAAATATAGACAATGCAATCAAAGAGCCAGTCTCGGTAATGACACGATGCAAGTTCATATCGTGGACAAGCTAGATAAACAATATTGTTAGGGTGGAAAACTTTCGATGGATATTATTATGCTCAACTTGGTAATACAAGCGACCAAACACGATCTTCGATCTTTGATTTAGTATTTACTTCGTTGTTGGCTGTTCATCCACACCATTTAAAGACTTTAAAGCCTTATGAAACTAAATTTTACCACACGCAAACACACTATTGTAAACAATTTTACCAATGCAATGCACGTGTTCTTCTTCTTCTCCACATGCTACCGACGTTTCCTTCCTGTTTGGACTCGGTTCACTTCTTCCTTCTCCCCCACCCTTTCATACATCTTTTTCTTGTTTCTGCTTTATTAAACTTTTAGGACCATAACTTAGCGCATATCAAAGCTCTAATTTTATCAAAGGTTTGGATTCTATTATTTCTGGTTTCTCCTTTGGTTTTTTTAATTTTAGCATGTACAACTTGGATTTGTTTATTTTACATGCACTTAGCGGTGATGCACCTTAACTCGTCGTTTCACGTACGATCTCGGTGTTGGGCTAATTTTTGAACAAATTAGAAGTCTTTTGGGATTAATTTTTCATAATAAATTTTGATTAAGTCATAATTGGTTCTTAAATTCCGTTTGAATCTACTCTAAATATAACATTATTTAAGTTGTTGAATATGTTTGGAAAAAAATGGGAAAAAATAGGTTTAGTGTGGGAAAATGTGCATATTGTGTATTTAGATTTAAATGGGGCATTTAATGCCTCTTCATATGCAAGGATATTTTGGTAATTATTTAGATCAAACCTGATTGTTCAAAACTTATTAAATCAGCATTTAAGAAAATGAGAATTCTTCATCACTCTAGAATCACTAATACCAAATACCCTTTTAAGCTTTTTGGGCGATCAATAACTTAATATCTTCCAAAACTCAAAAAGAAAGGGGAAAAAAAGAAAAGCCTTTTGTTTTTTGAATTGCTTTTCGGTGGGGATGTCAGAGAGAGAGATTGTCCGGGTTTGGAACTTTTGGTCTGGAATTCCATGTGCATGAATAGAAGGAA
>JAVXUP010004607.1:0-29057 GCA_033070095.1 Escallonia herrerae
AATTAACCAACCCGGTGTCCTTACAAACTGCTACGGTAAAATGTCGTCTGGTCCTCGGAGCCGACGAAGAGCACGGATTGGCGAAGTTCGTCACATTTGTCAAAGCATAAACCTTGATATCTCTGGTGGAATACTCGTGCAACTTTGTCATGCCATATTGATTCGACTTTAGTAGTTCCTCTTGAAACTGTCGAAACATTTCCTTGGTATAGACTTGAGCCGCATGAGCCTCTAAAGGTGAATAAAGTAGTATAGCTCTTTCTTTGCAAACTGTAGCCGCGTCGGCTTCTCTCTCACGGTACAATTGCCTGTCAACGGCTTTCTGCATCTCTAGTACGAACTCCGCTATACTTGAAGACTAGCCTACGTACCCATCAAAGAATGAATTCATAGCTTCGCTTCTCGAGGTCGTAGTCATTCCGGCTGCAAAAAAATTCTTGGTGTAGGCACCGACCCACTGTGTCTTGATCTCATACAACGATTGTAACCATTCGTGATTGTGCAAATAGTAAGTATCCATTAACGTGGCCCACCTCTCCTCGAACACGTCTACCGTCAACGATTTCTTCACACATGTATTAAAGTCAGTCTTGAATGACGGATGGTTTGCATATACATGGTGAAGCCGTTCGGGATATTTGTTGCTTATGTGCCATGTGAACAGGCCATGGTGAGTATCTGGAAGGACCTTAGCGATTGCATTTTTCATTGCCAGATCTTGGTCGGTGATGATGGTCTTTGGAGGAATATGATACATTGCTTGAAGCCACGTTTCAAATAACCACGTAAATGACTCCTCCGTCTCATCCCTAAGCAGGGCAAAGCCAAACGAGATTGACTGATAGTGGTGGTTCACCCCGGTGAACGGAGCAAAAGGCATAGAGTACTTATTGGTGCGGTATGTGGTGTCAAACGTCACAACATCCCCAAAATTTTGGTAAGCAGCTCTAGAACGGGGGTCCGCCCAAAATATAGTACTAATGCGGTTCTCATCATTCAGTTGGAGACTGTAAAAAAATCCAGAATTCTCACTCTGAAGGGTCCTGAAGAGATCGAGTGTAGTTTGAGAATCACTCTTACCGAAAGACTCTCTCCTCTGAGCACGAAGTTCATTTCGAAGGTCTACTTCGTTGAAACTCAACTTGTCAATCCCCCCAACCTGGCTTGAGAAAACCCCCATAATCTTAGAAGGTGGAATTTTAGCCTCGGCCATTGTAAAAATTAGTTGTCTGTGTGCCGCGCTTATTTCTCAGTGTTGATGAATTTGACCAATCTTACTGGGGGTCATCAACTGATGATTATGGCTCAACTCCACTCCTGTGACAACCCATTGGTTTTCATTTTTTCGGTGTACTGCATACACATGGGCCTTGCAGCCGGTACCCGGAAATGTGTCCCGTTTTCTTTGTCTTGTTGTCCCTTCGTCACTGATCCGAACGACCGGAGTTACATGCGGTGCTCCTCTATGACACTCAAATAGTCTTGCACAAATTTGATCTGTATTCGCCCGTTTTCTAGTCGTCTTAGTTCTAATACCGAAACCTATCGTTTTCGAATATGCTCTATAGTATGCTTCAACTTCGTCCAGTGCTTGAAAAACTTGACCAACGTAAGGTGGATCAGAACCTTCACAAAAATTATTTCCTCCAGTTGCATCCATATTTATACTGTAATCTAAAAATAAAAATTATATCATTCTCAACAAGTCATAAATTTAAATAAAAGAAGAATAAAATTTATTTAAACCACCGTCTTTCGGGAAATTTGGTATAATGTAAAATTAGCAAAATAGCCCCCGATGAGCGGCAAATTAGCGAAATGCCTCTGGGGGTTCATTATCACCCTAACGTCCCAAATCAGCTTCAAAACAACCTTTCAGGTGCTTTGCTTACATTTCTGGACTAAGAAATCATTTGAAAAACTTAACGCTGCAAATTTACGAAAATACCCCTATCGGGGATGCGAATTACCAAAATGCCCCCGTTTCAAAAAAAATCTGAAAAGTGCTTTGAAATGGGATTTTAAGCTTCCTGAATTCACTCTTTAAAATAACTTTTCAGGTGTCTCACACTCTTTCCTAAACTAAAAGTTATTTTAAGCTTACAAATTTGTGTAATGTAAAATTAGCAAAATAGCCCCCGGGGGTTCATTGTCACCCTAATGCCCATCAAACCAGCTTCAAAACAACCTTTCAGGTGTTTTACTTACATTTCTGGACCGAAAAACTTTTTTCGGGAAAATTACCAAAACACCCCTCGCGGGGGGGCAAATTACCAAAATGCCCCTGGCTTCAGAAAATATCAAAAGTGCTTTAAAAAGCTATTTTAAAGCTTCCTGAGTTCATTCTTGATCTAAAACGTATATTACGGATTTTTCGCCTAAAAATCCCGAACCGGTGTCCGGATCGAGCGCTTAAAAGCCCGTTCGGCCAAAAAATTAGCTAAAGGCTTCGGAATGGCCCGAATTCCTGGGGAATGGAACTTCCCAACACTCTAGGGTTATCATAAAAGTTTCGCACGAAATCGCGCTGTCTTGATATTTTAAATTACACTGCAAAGTTACAAGGTTGCGCGTATCAGTTAACCCCTTTCTAGTATTTGCAAAAATCTGAAATTTTTACCTGATACAGATCTTTTGAAAATAGTTAGGGTCTCTGTTTTGTATTTTGGCAAAATCTAGCTGTAGCTATTTTTTATAAATTCGTGAAAAAACTTCTAATTAAGTTTTCACCTTTAGCGACAATTACGCCCCGCAATCAGCTGCAAAACAACATTTCAGGCGTTTTACTTACACTTCTGGACTTAAAAGTCCGTTGAAAAACTTTTTCGGGAAAATTACCAAAATACCCCTCTCGGGGTGGCAAATTACCAAAATACCCCCTGGCTTCAGAAAATATCATAAGTGCTTTAAAATGCTATTTTAAGCTTCCTGAGTTCATTCTTGATCTAAAAAGTATTTTACGGATTTTTCGCCTAAAAATCTCGAACCGGTGTCCGGATCGAGCGCTTAAAAGCCCGTTCGGCCAAAAAATTAGCTAACGGCTTCGGAATGGCCCGAATTCCTGGGGAATGGAACTTCCCAACACCCTAGGGTTTTCATAAAAGTTTCGCGCGAAATCGCGCTTGCTTGATATTTTAAATTACACTGCAAAGTTACAAGGTTGCGTGTATCAGTTAACCCCTTTCCAGTCTTTGGAAAAATCTGAAATTTTTACCTGATACAGATCTTTTGAAAATAACTAGGGTCTCTGTTTCGTATTTTGGCAAAATCTAGATCTAGCTATTTTTTATAAATTCGTAAAAAATTCTATTTCTGATGCCCTAAAAAATCGCTATTTTGGAATTTTTCTAATGTAATACCCCGATTTGTCAAAACGTAATTTTGACGCCCTAAACACGAATTTTAGACTATTGTAAGAACAATTTAAGCGTAACACAATTTAAACAATCAATTGGTATGAACAAATTGAAAAATACTTACTTGTTTTAACTTGATATATTTCAAGAAAAATCCACCGATCTTCTAGCGGTTATCCACCGATCTTCTAGCGTAAATTTTTTTTGTTTGTATGTAGGTGAGATAGGGAGAATGAGGAGGGTGGAAAAAATGATTCGGGGAGGAGGGATTTTATAGAGAGAAAAGTGAGAGAGGAAGGGAAGAACCGTGAGTGAACAGCAGGGAGGGGGAGGGGGGAATGACACGTGGGGGTGGGGGGTAGGGTGGTAATGACACGTGGGGGGAAGAGGGGGTTCACGGGTGGGGGAAGGGGGTTCACGGGTGGGGGAAAAGGACATAGGGTGGGGGCCACGGGGTGGGGGGCAAGGGGGGTGGGGGGCAAGGGGGGTGACGCGTGGGGGGGCAAGGGGGTGGGGTCACGGAAGGCAATAATGCCAACCGCAGGGGGAGGGGACGCCACGTGGCAGAGGAGGGACCAACCGCGGGTGGTACCGGCGGTTGGGCCACGTGGCAGGGGAGGGGACGCCACGTGGCAGAGGAGGGGACCAACCGCGGGTGGTACCGGCGGTTGGGCCACGTGGCAGGGGAGGGGACGCCACGTGGCAGGGGCCATGGGGTTGGGCCACGTGGCAGGGGTGGGGGACGCCACGTGGCAGGCATATTAATGCCAACCGCTGGTTGTGCATGCGGTTGGTGTCCTTTTTCTCTCTCTTGCCATTTTCTCACCGTTTCTCGTGGCATTTCTCGTGCTTTTTTTGCCATTAATGCAGTGGCCATACACCTTTTTGCGCCACGTGGCCCAACCGCTGCTCTTACTTGCGGTTCGGTGGAGAAATTGTTATTTCTCCACCGGTGGGTGTGGATCGGTCCCCTATATATATATATATATATATATATATATATATATATATATATATATATATATATATATATATAACTAAAAATGTTACAAAATAGTAAATACCTGACAAATTTCACATTTATTATCTTTGTGAAATACCGTATGATTATACGTAATAGTTAAAGATGACATTAAAGGAATGACCATATGGTTCTTTTCTAGTAATTATTATACTACTATGTGATTGAGTAAAGGATATATCAAACGGATAAAAATTTTGTTCACGTCTAGCTTATCGTATAGACTCTGATAGACGGGCTGCAATTACATAGAGTTAGAAAATTCTTTTACATGTTCACTTACTTTATCTTTTTCTGTTGTCGATAATTGATCGAGTTCTAATTTTATAATATATTATGATGATTATTGTATTCCTAAGTTCTAATAATTTTATTTATTAATGAAAAGTATAAAACATTTTTACATCCGGAATTATGAGCTACAATATTTATTTTAAAAGCTACTAATATTTTTCATATTTAAAGTTTGTTGCTAGTAATCTTATTAACTCCTATTAAGCTTCAACATTTAGTTCAATATATAATTTTGTCTTGCGTGTTTTTACTTTCGTTCTTATTTAGAGTTTTTCTAAAACGCTTGTAAAAGTACAAAACTTTGTATTGTTACTTAGCTTTTTACTTCTTATCTTGTTGAATATTTTAGGTGATAAAAGTCATAATTAAATATCAATAATTTAGTTTATTAATTAAGTATAATATATAAAAAAATCTCCAACTTATGAGATATAACATTTATTCAATATATAATTTTTTCTTTTATATTGTTACATTACATTATCGATTACTAATACTTTTTATATTTAAAGTTTTTCTTAAGTGCTAGTAATTATATTAACTCCTAGTAAGCTTCAACCTTTATTTTCAGATATAATTTTGTCTCTCATGTTTTTTACATTCTCTCTTATCTATATTTTTTGTAAAATTCAAGTAAAAATACAAAACTTCTTATCTTTACTTAGCACTTGCTCTTTATATTTTTCGTTCTTATCTTGCTGAATATTTTAGGCTATAAAAGTCATAATTAAAGACCAATAATTTAATTTATTAATTAAGTTTATACTCCAATGTATGAGATATAACATTTATTCTATAATATATAATTTTGTCTTTCATGTTTTGACATTGTTTTTTGGTTAGAGTTTTTAAAAGTACATGTAATCCAATAAAATTTTATCAGTTATTTTGTTGATGACGCACAATGCGTATGACTTGATACTTATATTTAATTTTCTTATTATTATTTTTTTGCATTAAAAATTAATTTTTGAAAGTGAGTTTCTATTTTGGCATTTTATAGATTTTTTTGAACATTAAGTCAAGTAAGGTGTGGATACTTTTCTTTGCATGTGTAAGGTGTATATGATTTTCATTTTAATGTTTGAGTTATTTAGGCAAAACTAATTTCTTAAACAAATATATATTTTAATATTCAGACATGTAACACCCTGATACTTTTTTGGATTTATTTAAAATTTTTAGAGGAGAATATATTTTTTACTTAGCGCCGATATGGGAATCGGGATAGCTTTACAGCCGTTAATAAATTTTCCTAACACGTAAAATTATCGTCAATAATCATTTTGGGCTTTTTGTAATAAGAGAAAGCTTTGGGTAAATTTAAAATGTCTAAGGGAACTTTGGGAGGGGTTTTTGGAAAATTGTCCTTTGGGGTTTTATATATACAACATTAGGGCAGCCGTTCCCCTAGTTGTTCCTTCTTCAGATTTGTAGCAGAGAGAGGGATCTAGAGAACAAACGAGAGAAAAAGGGGGGAAGAGAAGCTGCTCGTGAGGAGTAGAGAAAGGAGGCTGATTGTGTCACTTCCTCGGCGAAGCAAAAATCTTCGGTAAGCATTTTACATTGTTACAAATGTAGTGTCTTTTGGTGAGTGTTTGGAGTGGATCTGGGCATTTTGTGTGAACGAGTGGGCATGTTAATTTACAAGGAAAAGAGAGAGATAGAGAGAGAGAGAGAGAGAGAGAGAGAGAGAGAGAGAGACGGCAGTGGTTTTTGGGCAAGCTGAGCATTATTCGTGCATATGTGTTTAAGGAGATATGTGGTTTGCGTATTCGTGGATGTGGGTTTTAGAGAAAGAAAACAGCCACAACAGCTCTATTTTATGCGGTCTAGAGGGCCCTGGAAAGAGAGAGGGGAGAGACCATGCTTGTATGCGTTGTGTGCACATATTTGTGCGTTAATGTGTGTCATCAGTGCACTGTGTGGTCTGTGTTCATGGAACCAGTTTGTGGGTTTTGTGTGGGTGTGTCTTGCATGTGCCGTGTGTGTATGCCGCGAAGATTTATGGTTGCCGTGAGGGTTGCCACAGGGCAGTATATGGGGGAGTGTTTGTGTGTGACTTAATGCGTGAACTTGTGTGTTTGGGGTGAGTGAGGGGCTGCATCGCAGCCATGGTCAAGGGTACTGCCGCAAGGCAGTGTACCCATGTGTTTTGTGTGTGTAATGTGTGAGTTGTGTGCAACCGTGAGTGAGGTGTGTTGTATGTGTGAGTGTAGGTGGAATGGAAAGGGAAGGAAGAAAGGCTGCTAAGCAGCCGTGTGAGGATTGCAGTGTGTGTGCTTGTGGTGATTTTCAGGTGTATAAAGTGTGTGTTGTGTTGTGAGAGTATTTGGTGGTGCATAATGTGTGAATATAGTGGGTTGATTATAGTTCTTTTGTGGGTTTTAGTAGTGTAATATGTAGATGATTGAGGTTAGTGGTGTTAAATGGAAAGTGGGTTTTGTGGTAGCTGTTATGTTTGTAGTTTGGTTGGTGTTTTCAATAACGAAGCAAAAAGGGACAGAGAGTGAAGGGTTGCATTGCAAACTGTATGGGGCAAAAAGAAAAATGATAAGTGGAAATGAAAGAGAAGTAAAGGTGGAATTGTATCATTAGAATGAAGGGAAAGAAACTATTAAAGAAGAAGAAGAATAAGAGAAATTTTGGGTAGACTGTGATGTAGTGTTTGAGTGTGTCCATATATGTGTGTCTTGGGCAAAGAAGAACGGGTGTGTTTTTATTTATTTTTGTGTGGGAGATAATGAAATGGGTTTATGAGAAGGATGGGAGAAGATATGGATGCATGTATGTGTGTGTTGTGCATATAGTGTGTGTTAGTGTGTGCGTGGGTATGCACTAGTTTTTGTATATGTGAGTGTTGAAAGGAGAGGGAAAGAGTGAACCAGTATTGGGTTTTGGGGAAAAAAAAGTGTGTAACTGAATATGGGGTGTGGGTGTGCAATGTGTCTAAGGAGTGAGTGAATTGAGAGAGAGTTCTGTGCATGAGAGTTGTGGATATGTTGGGTGTATATAGGCAGCACAGAAGAGAATAACATCACTGTTGCGGTGCTGTGAGTGTGCATTTGTGAGGAAGAAAAGTGAACTATTAGTATCGGGTTAGCGTTAGGTACTATTCTTTCATAGGGTGCCTTGTAGTAATTGTTAATGTGTAAGACTTTACATTATGATACGTTAGGCTATATTAGAATTTCTGATAAGGTTTCATAATTTTCTGAAAGAGTATGTATTTCTAATATTTTCTCTAATTTCAGATTTGGAAAATTATGTTGGACCCTTTAAACCCTGAAAATGTTCTGAAAACATTATAGTAATGTCTTTATGGTATAAGTAAGACTCAGTAAAAGTTTGATGATTTTTGGGGTTGAATTGCCATGGTTTCCACATTGCAATATTTTTAGCAAAACAAATATTTGAAAAATAGTTTTAATGCTTTTTAATTTCTGATTTAAATTTCTATCATTTTTATACATATTTTAAATCTGTTACAAAAATTATGGGAATTTATTCTCAGCTAGAAGAAATTTTGGCAATTTATGGGTTTTTATTGTATTTAAAGAAATTATTTTAATTCAAAAATATTCAAAAATTCAGAAAATGCATACTTTGACTTTTAATAATGTTTTAAGCTCTAAAAGTATTTTAGTGTAAATTATTATAAATTCTAGAGTGTCGGTACCCGTTAAGGAGTGTATAAAATTTTCAGTTAGAGTGGTCGTGTGCCAGAACCGTTTCGAGTCGCGCGATTTCGGGATTAGAAGTGAGCACGTGATGGGTAGATGAAATTAGGTAAATAGTACTGTAGCATAGATTGTATTCTAACATATGAATTGCCAATATAGGTTTATTCAGAGAATTTCAATCGAGGTTTGGTAGCATTGCTTAGCTTAGACTGAGGTAAAGAATTCTATCCGAACCCTATTTCATTATTTTGTTTTCAAATTCTTATAACAACAGTTTTACAAACTAATTGAATGTTGATTTTTATTGATTAATATAAAAATATTTTCAAATTGCCCATGAAATCCTAAATTGAGCCTTATAGCGATCGTTTGGAATTCTGTTTCATCTCATCTTAGAATTCATTGTTCATTTGATATGTTTATTATTGATTGCTCATCGTAAAACATTTTCAATTGTATTTTTCTACCTCTAAATGTTAACATGAGTTAGTAACTTGGGAGCCATAAGGATGGTCTGTATTGTTGGCGTTATAAGGATGGTCTGTTGGATGGGTTTAACTAGTACCTAGATGGACTAGTCAGTTTACATATGCATATGTAAAGCGATCGAGCACTGCTGGGATGGCTTTGCTTCTGTACTGCTCATGTTCAACGTTTCCTATTTATGTTTATTGCACTTTAAGTGTTTTAAAAAAATAGTTATCGATTTAAGGGAATTGATTTGATACTCATCCCTTTGTTTATATTGAAATGTTGTGGTTTTCTCTGAATACCCTTTTAAAATTATCATTTGATTGTATATAGAAAGATTGTATGAATCGCTATGTTTCTCCGCTTTTAAAATTTCTATTGGTTTAAATGTCAAATCGTCCGTATCGTTTTCTTATTTTTAAATCTTTGTGCGACCTTACTGGGCTCTCAAAGCTCACTCCCCTATGACTTCATTTCCGCAGGTGACAGCCAGCAGTAGGTTACCTGAATAGGGATTAGAGCCGAGCAAGCGAAAGCGAAGGAATTAAATTTTTGGTATTCGTCATTAGAACCCCTGCATGGGTAAATACTATTATTTAAATTTTCTTAGACTTAGACTTAGACTTGGTATTTGAATTGAGACAGTAAATTTAGAGTATTGTCTTATTTAATGTTTTAGTTGCTCCAACTCACTGGTAGTTCTGACTGGTTGAGTTTGAGGGTATTATTGTCGTAGTGTAAATGATCGAGTGAGTGTTAACGTTCTGAAAAATTCTGGGATGTTACATGACATATATTCTAAAAAATTAAGTTATTTTTGGTTTGTATATTGCTTCTCTAAAATGAAAAAAAAACTTTTAATTTATGAGTGTAATCTTTAGTTTCATACTTGACTGACATAGTTTTATTTAATTTTTTAAAGTGTTTTTGACGTGTTAATAGTTAAAATCAAAGCCTAATACGTAAATGTATTTATTATAGCATAGAGTTTTAAAGTTGTAGAATTAATTTTCTAGTTTTATAAATTTATAAATGTCAAGACAATTATACCAACATATTTTTTAATAATAAATCTTAATAAAGAGTTAATAAGTAGGGGATGAATTTACTATCTTGCCTTTGAAGATTTTATTTTGTTATTTTAAAGTACTTTTGAAGTCTTAATAGTTAAAATTAAGGCCTAACATATAGAATATTGATTAGTTAGAGTTTTAGAAGGTGTAGAATTAGTTTTTTTAGTTTTATAAGGTATACAAAAATTGGGCAAATAAGAGCTACGATTTTTTTACTAATAAATTATATTAAAGTGTAAGTAAGTTGGGGTAAACAAAAAGGAAAAATACACGAAAATAAATAGGATGATGTGTCGCATAATTAGAAGGGGTGACATGTCGTGTAAATAACGCCTTGAACATTTATGTTTGTTTATTTCTAATTCATTAATCTTAAAAAATTATATGTGAAGCTACTTCTGTATTTTAACTATTTTAAGAGTTAAATCATATTTAGATTTATTCTTTTATAATTTGCATCTATTAGTGTATAAAATTCCTAATGTAGAAGTTGAGGTCACACAATTAAAATTAATTTTTAAGTAAATTGCCATATTGGTATTTTAAAATATTTTTAAAAAATTAAGTTATATTCACTTTGTACATTAATTCAATGAATAAAATAAAAAGATCTTTATTTGTAAGTCATATTCGCTTTGATTTTTTATTTTGTTTGCACGTATTGGTGTAAATGATTCCTAATTTAGAATTTAAAGTCAATTTTGTGATACATCATCATGTTTGTTTTCGAGTTGTTTTCCCTTTTTATCCAAATTTATTAAAATTATACATGCATCATGATTCTTACTTTGATTTATTATCAAAAAATTCATAGCCATTATTGCCATAATTTTTGTTTATCTTATATGAGTAGAAAATCAAATCTACACATTTTAAAACTCTACCTAATAGAACTTAATTTTAACTATTAACACATTAATAACACTTTAAAATAACAAAATAAACACTCAAAAATATTAAAAATATAGACAAAAAATTAAAATTAAGTCATATCCCCTTGTAAATTAATTTTGAAGGATCTTAATTTCTAAATTATTTATCTTTAATTTGATACATGATTTGGTGTATATGATTCCTAATTTAGAATTTGATATCAATTTTTCTTCACATCATCATGTTTATTTTTGAGTCTTTTTCTTTTTATCCTTATTTATTATAATTACACATGCATCGTGATTCTTTACTTTGATTTATTATTAAAAACAATTCATAGCTATTGTTGCCATAATTTTAGTTTACCTTATACTTATATGAGTAGAAAACAAATTCTACACCTTTTAAAATTCTACCTAATCAGTGCATCAACATATTATGACTTAATTTTAACTATTAACATCTCAAATTAAGACTCAAAAAGCCTTAAAATTAAGATAACCAAATAAACACTCAAAAATATTTTAAAAAGCTGTAAAAATATTCTTAAAAACTAAGTCATATGGCTTGGTAAATTATTTTCAAAAGCTCTTAATTTGTGAATTGTTTATATTTGATTTCATACATGATTTTCGTACTTTATATTTGTGAAATTTAATTTTGTTTATAAAGTGCTTTTGAGGTGTTAGTAGTAAAAATTAAGACCTAATATGTCAGTATACTGAATAGGTAGAGCTTTAAAAGGTGCATAATTGATTTTATAAACTTATAAACTTTAGTAAAACTAGGGCGATAATACCTGCGATTTTTTTAAATATAAATTATAGTAACAAGTCATGATCCATGTGTGACTTAATAAGTGGAATGTGATATCAAAACAAATACGATGACGTGTCGCATAAGTAAAAGGGAATGTCATGTCATAAAATTAAAAAGAGTAAAAAGAAAAATGAATTCTATAAAAAAATTATGTGTCGCATCGACAACGCACAATGTTTTGTCCATTATATATTTACTAGTTTTGATCATTTGCGTTGTATACAGAAGCAATTATAGTCAATAAATTTTCTAAATAAAATAATAAAAGTACGATACTAAATTTTTTGACAGAGAATGGAACAAAAAGTGATAGAATCCATATAATGGTCACCTAAAATAAATATCTAAGATTAATACTTAACCGAAAAACGAATAAAAAGTAATAAAACAATGGTGGAAAATCTCTCATCTTATTATATACAGTACAAGTCAATTAAATCTAATAATGGGAGAATGACAATTCAATTAAAGAACCATGAACATCGCAGACAAATCTATCGGCAAAAAATATCGGAACAATAAAGAAATAGAAAATTGAATAGGGTAATTTGAGTCACAAAATGAGCGTGATATCCAAAGAGAACAAAATATGACGGCTAGATGAAATAAAAAAAGAAATAAAGTAGTAAAAAAGAAAAGTGACTTGTGATATGGACTATAGAGAGAAAGACTCACCATAAAGATAACTGTCAAAACTTTAAGTTTCATAAAATGAGATCATCTCAAGGGAGGCTATGGTCAACTCATTATCATATTGTATCTTTTTGGAACTTAAGTAAAATTAGTAAGTAACCCCAAGGGGTGGTGGAAGTGGCAAAGGGCCTTGAGGTCTTGAGTTCGATTCCCGCGGGTCATATTGAATTATAGTTCTAAACATTCCCAAAAAGAAAAAGTAAGATTAGTAGGTTTAAAATTTTTAAAAATCTATTTTACAAATTTAGAATTTATAAAAGGTGATTTTCTCAAATTAAGGGAGTAGAAGGTCAACTTAGTATTTTATTTTGAGAGTGATTTTGGAATTTTAAATAGGATCATTGAGTTTAAAATTTTTGGAATTTGTTTGGAAGTTAGATTGCCGTAACAAACACTACAAGAAAAAAGGCCTTTTGCGACGGATTTTCAGCGACGAAAGTTATTCCGTCGCTAAATCATCTTTCACCGACGGAAAGTATCGTCGGTAAAACGTCCGTCGTTAAATACTATTAGCGTCGGAATCAGACGTCGCAAAAAGTTTTTAGCGACCGAATTTTGCTGGCAGCCTTTTAGCGACGAAAGTTCAGTCGCTAAAACTTTTTTAGAATTTTTTTATTTCCAAGGGTTTAATAAAACACTTTTAGCGATGGCATAACTCCGTCGCTAAAACGTCCGTTGGTAAAAGTGCGACCTTCATCGATGGATTTTTAGCGACGGATTCATTCTGTCGCGAAAAGTGTTTAATAAATCCCCCCGATCTGGTTCTCTCCGTCCCCATTTCTCTCTTCGAAAATTTTGAGTTATCACCGCCGGCGATCCCACGGTGCCCCACCTCCACTGCCCTGTTCTCACTGCCGTTCTCATCTCCATTGTGCCCCACCGCCGGCAACACCTCATCCTCCCCCTGCCGCGCCACCAAGCCTCCACTGTCGCTGCACCACCAACACTGTCGCCGCTCCTCACTCAACGAAGCACAAACCGACGGACGCCCTCACGGCGACCTCTGCATCGGCAGCACCGGTCTGACTTCTGAAGACCTCCGTCCTCCAGTCACTCCACCAGTCCACCGGCGCTAACAGGCCACATTCTCCCAAATCCCAATCTTCTTCGGTCTTCACCACCGGCGGAGCAATCGGCGACAAAGGTATGTTCCGATTCACCTTAATCCTACCATTATAATTGCTATGCAATTTGATAACTCTTACCTTTTGCTGAGATCATAATAATCTTCTCAATAAAAATACATCTGTGCTGGCCCTATTTATGGGTGAGTTTTTTTATTGGTGTTAGTGTTGTGGTGGAATAATACGTAAACTATGCAAACATACCCATATACCTAAACCCTAAACCTTGAATCTTGGACGAAGATGCTCAGTTAGGACCAGAAAACATAATCTGATCTTCCATCATCACCAACTAATTCATACTATACTAAACATAGCATAATTAACTCAGCGGGTGCAAACATACCCATATACTTAAATTGAACTAATTGAACCCTAAATTGAATGCCCCAAATCAACCGAACCCTAAATTAAACTAATAGAACCCCCTAATTGAATCCTAAATTGAAGTAATTGAACCATAATTAAATCCTAAATTGAATGCCTTAATCGAATTGAACTCTAAATTAAACTAATTGAATGCCTTGATCCAACCGAACCCTAAATTGAAATACTTGAACCCCCCCTAATTGAACCCTAAATTGAATGCCCCAAATCAACCGAACCCTAAATTGAATCAATAGAACCCCCTAATTGAACCCTAAATTGAAGTAATTGAACCCTAATTGAACCCCAAAATTGAATGCCCTAATCTAATCGAACCCTAAATTGAATGCCCTAATCGAATTGAACCCTAAATTAACCCCCAATTGAACCCTAAATTGAATGTCCTAATCCAACTGAAACCTAAATTGAACCCTAAATTGAATGCCCCAAATCAACCGAACCCTAAATTGATTCAATAGAACCCCCTAATTGAACCCTAAATTGATGTAATTGAACCCTAATTAAACCCTAAATTGAATGCCCGTGATCGAACCGAACCCTAAATTAAACTAATTGAACCCTAAATTGAATGCCCTAATATAATCGAACCCTAAATTGAAATAATTCAAGCGCATCAGATATGTGCATTTTGAACAATTTTTTCCTATTTGAACATTGATAATTTGTTTGATAATTTTAGGTTGTTAATTGTGTATTTGAGAATTGTGATTATTGATTTGTGATTTTAGGTTGTTAATTGATGATTTTAGGTTATTAGCTGTGCATTTGAAATAATTGTCATTATTAATTGATGATTTTAGATTGTTAATTGTGCATTGAGCATTTGAGATATTGAGATTATTGACGGAGGATGGGACCCAATTGGATTGAATGTGTGATTTTTGTTAATTTTTATTGCATTGGGGGGCATTTGAGAATTGAGAATTGAGATTGTTGACGGAGGATGGGACCCAATTGGATTGAGATACCTGTTAGTTAGCGCAAATACGGACACCACGTCTGATCGACGGTGTCCGACATTTAAAAAATAAATATTTTAATAAATGAATTAACCCTAATTAATTAGCTCTAACGAGCCTAATTAGTTTTAATTAACCCTAAGAACCTAATGAAAATCAAAGTAGCTGTAATTACCCCAAATTAGCCAAAATGAACCCAATTACGCGCATATTGATTATAGTTAGCCTAATTAGTCGTAATTTGCACTAACATAACCCAATTAAGCCTAATTAGGACTAATCAATACTACTCGGCACAATTAAACCCTAATTAGGACTAAATAACCTTAATTAGGACTAAATAACGATCTTTCTACAGTTTTGATATTTCGGAAAGATTCTTGCATATGTTATCAATTTCTGAACGCATGCATGCATGCATAGAAACCCTTAGTTCTCGTTCAAAGGTACTCATTACAAAGTAATGATTTATAATGAGCCTTTGGATGTCCAGTTTGGACAATTTGGAAAAGCTAATTGTTTATAAAATAGTGTTTTGACTCATGCTTTGTGTTCTATGTCGTGGATATTTGGTACACGTTCTCGTGTGTTTCTCTGGGTGCATACATATCTGGTTTTCTAGCACCCGTCAAACCTTCTTGAGCAAGGTTAGATGAATGTTAGAACACCTAATCGATGTCGTGTACTTGGAGAAATGCGGGGAGGTGCTGCCGAATTTTCCACAGACATCGGACTAAGCATGAGTTATTCACTGTTTTATAAGCATGAGTTATTCACTGTTTTTTAAAGATCCGACGCACACGGGGGGGTCGGTGCCACACGACATCGTCCGACACAAGAACGCGGTCGAGCACCGGGATCTGGAGGACGATGAGGTCGTAGCTCTGACGTATAATCAGACGCACGTGCGGAAGAAGGACAAGGACGAGACGCACCGGGCGGGCGACTATATTTTAGATATTGCCCGGCGGATCGATGTGAGTCAATTTATTTAAGTTAATGTTTTTTCTTTCTATCCTCAATGTCTGTTTCGTTAATTAATGCCCTAACATATCGTTAAACCACTATTTTTGCAGGCCTCGTATGAACAGCTAAGGGGGTCCGAGCAGCAGTCCGGACAGCCATCAGCGTCCACTAGTACGGCTGCAAGTACTGGGGGGTTGAAGCGATGGCTGGATACGCCGGAGGTCGTGAATCGGCCGAAAGGCCGCATACACGGCCTGCCTAGCACGACTGCTCGTGCCGTGATAGGAGCGTCCTCACCCCCTGCTGCCCCTCCACAGACACCGGCTCCTCGGCCTCAGTTGGACGACGAGGAGATCCAGCGCATTGCTACAGTGGTGTGCCGGATGATCAGGGAGCAGGGCACTGCTGGACATGCCGCCCCGGCCCCGGATCAGCAGGATCTAGATCCGGGACTCGGGAACCCCTGATGAGCCCCTTCCCGTGCCCGTTCCTAGCTTCCCCTATTTAAGTTGAAGGCTACAAATATTCTAGACGAACGATAATAAGGAATAGGCAACTGACATATTAACATATATTATCTAACAGTAAAGATTCTTTAAAGTATTAGGGGCATTGTAAGTACATAAGGTAGTTCTAGTTATTTGAAAAAGATAAGTGGGATTGCTTAAACGTAGGGTAATTCTAGTTACTCAATTGGAGCTTCGGTCTTCTCTTTTTACCCATAGCTTGTAAGCAAAGCGATGAACAAAACTCTCTCGATTTGATCTTAAAAGACGCTTGATTCAGGATTTCGATATCTTGAATTGCTCTCCTTTGCCATCTATCTAACAGTTATTCTTGATTCGTAAAGTTTATGAGAAGTTATCTTGATATCGCTACGTTTGGTTCTTTTGCAACTAAAACAGTATGAATTAGTTTTCTTATGAGTATCTCGCTAGTCATGGACAGTGTGACTTTAGTATGAAACATCAGAACTCAGCCTCTGATATAAGTGACTTAATATGAAACGTCAAAACTAGTCTCCGACATAAAACCGACGTGTCTGGAAGGGAAAAAGAAAGAAAAAAAGATGGCCGTAGATGGAGAAAGGAGTATGCAAGTACTGAAAGTAGATTTGGATTGGATTGGATTGGATTGGATTATATGTCGACCAGATTCGTTTCCCCTTCGCTGCAGCTTCTCTTGCACTTTTTACTCAATCATCGATGGGAAGCAGCATATGTATATTGGATGGTAATGAATGACTTTCACGACCATAGCTAGCTAGTAGGGTGATATAAATCAATGATCACCCCGGGTCGGTAACGAGTGACTTTCAGAGCCATAGCAGCTAGCAGGGTAAACGAGGAAAGTGAGAATGAAGCATCCCACGTCTCAATCTCAAGTCAAGCTTCACCATGCATTGACTTGTCTTTTCCTGTACATCTTTTGCATTCATCACTAGGCTATAAACTATTTGAAGCGGTAAGAGATCAAGTTGAAGAACGCTGCTGGATCATATGAAATGGTTCTCCTTTTTGTCTTAATGCACGGAACCAATTTGACATGATACTTTGAAGTGAGATCTTGAAAGGGTCATTTTTCAAATTTTTTTTTTGTTTTTTGATAAAATAGAAGAATAGTATTGATAATATGAAAATATAAGCTTTTGATAGTCACTTTATGGTGCATTACAACTTTTCATAATATTATGAGGCCGTGATTTACTTAAGCAAAGTACTTCCACATCGTCCTTGCACACCTGTCATGTACCTAGTGTTGGTAAATATAAATTCGTGCATGGCAAGTAAAAGCTGTCAGATATCTGGATTTCTTTGATTAGACCGTTGATACTCTGTCCATACTATACTGGTAGAAGTCTGATGCTAAATAGCAAAACTCATATATAATAGGACCAATTGGTTCAGTGATATCCTTAGTGCCCGAGATCTGGGAAAGTAAAAAGGAGGAGTTTGTCGGTTATCCTTTTACCAATGCAGGAAGTATCCTTAGATGCTAAGGTGGATATTGCTGCGGAACCGCATCATACTCTGTTTACGTTTATACAGTAAAACTCAACACCAGTTTTCAGTGTTATCTTACTGAAGCAAACTGCCAACCACTACGAGATTGGTTGTATGCTTCCACGGATGCACGATAAGGGTGAATGATGGATTATAAATGATAGCCGAAAAATGGCCCTACTTTTTCCGCCATGAATTGGTTGGGATGCATCCTTGTTTAAGATATACTTAAAAATGTTTTGGGAGAGTCTTTTTAAGTCAAACTAAATACTGAATACCTAACTTTAACAAGCATGTACATATTTAGCAGTGAAAAGGCAAAAAAAACCTTCATACGTATTTCCATATTGACCGACTCAAATTATTCGGTCCCTCTGGGTCGGAAAATATACTTGACACAATGATCCCAATTTTATATGACTTTTGTTACTTATTATGTGATTTACATTGCTACGCTATAGATTATGTCGTATCTACCCAAATGAAGGAAGCAAGAATTTTAGTAGCTCTTTTTTTGGTTAATGATTTTAGTAGCTTTTGTCATGTTAGAGTTAGTATACATAAACGTGGATAGTGTTGCATTTAGTTAGTATGCTTTCAATATTACTGGTACTACGGTCCTGCCAAATCGTAATCTATGCATGAGGTATCGATGTTTTGCCGAGAATTAACGTGCTCGTAAAACTTGTCAAATATGTACAGCTTTTAGGTTAACCTCTGAAAATTTTATAACGCCAGCTATGAAGTACCATTATCTTGCTATTGACAAAAGAAACAGCCAACCTTACAGTGTAGACTTCGGTTAAGTGGAAGACATAAATAGACTACAAATGCCGAGTAGCTGCACAATCTTTCTGCTTCCCACAACAATGCAGAGAAACTTGCAACTCGTTGTCCACTGGTTTTGTCTGTGTGGCCTAGCCTTGACGCTGGTCACATCCACGGACAACACCACTGCGACCACCACCATCACCAAAGCGACGACCATTGCCAAGCCCGGCTGCCAAACGCAATGTGGGAACTTGATCGTTCCATATCCGTTTGGCATCGGGCCAGGATCGGGTTGTTCCATAGGCGAGTGGTTCGATGTCACCTGCAACACTTCCTTCTACCCTCCCAAACCCTTCTTACGTAGGCTTGAAATTCATGACATTTCGGATACTCAAGTCCGTGTTTCCAACGTCATGGCTAAGAAATGCTACAACCAAACGGGCAGTTTGGTCCACGAAAACATCGCCTGGACTAATCTGCTAGCGACGCCATACAGCTTCTCCGAGGTTAACACTTTCACGGTCATTGGATGCGATGATTTTGCTTTGATATCCGGATCCGACCAGCGCAATTTCACTAGCGGGTGCGTGTCATTGTGTTCAAAAGCCGAGGACGTGCTGAACGGGTCGTGTTCAGGAATCGGGTGTTGCCAAACGTCCATGCCAAAGGGTTTAAAGTACTACTACACTTCAATTAGTAGCTTGAAAAACCACACGGGCGTCTGGTCCTTTGATCCTTGTAGCTACGCGTTTCTTGGAGAGCTGGATAGCTTCACGTTTCGTGGTGCGTCGGACTTGTCTGATCCTGACTTCATGAACAGGACCCTGGCTAAAGTTCCATTGGTGCTCGACTGGGTGATTGGGAACCAAAGTTGCATTGAAGCTCAAAAATCAAATGATTTTGCGTGCGAGTCAAATAGTTTTTGTGTAGATTCAGACTCCGGTTTTGGAGGGTACCGCTGCAGCTGCAACAAAGGTTACGAGGGCAATCCCTATATCAGTCCAGGCTGCCAAGGTTAGCTAGTATGCATGTGTTCATAATCCATGACAGAAACTAATCACATCCATTTCTAATCAGCACATGTTGAGATGTGGTGGAAGTTCTCAATTAAAAACACTTTATCACACAATTTTTTGGTACAAACTGAATACAGGAGAACTTATTCATCTTTAAATGAAATGTAACAGCAAACAACCTTTAGGCATCTAGTTTTGACTTGGTAATAGATTGTGACATTAAGCCTTTGTAATGCTTCTCTTCCCAGATATCGACGAGTGTGCGAATCCAGACAACAATACGTGTGACAAGATATGTATCAACACTCCGGGGAGCTACAACTGTTCTTGTCCTCATGGATACTTTGGAGATGGCCAAAAGAGTGGGCGTGGTTGCATTGCTAAGAACTCCCAATTCCCAGTGATCAAGTTTTCTCTAGGTAATTTATCTTAGGATAAATTAAACTTCTATTTCCATCGCATGTTATGTTCAAGCTGAATTCATGTCTTTTTTCCATCTGCCTTGTAAAATTAACAAGTACTGAAATTTGCAGTCGTACCATTTTGTGGTTAGGCATACTTTATGTGTAGCCTTCAACTTAAAAATTCGATCATTAATCACCTCTCTCGCATTTACTTTGTTTTAGGCCAATTTCTTGTCTTTGAATGTGTCAAACTTGTTTCATGCTTTTGTTTTTTAGCGAACAAATATACCCCACAAGGAATTTGGAAAGTTAAAGGACCAAAATTTTGGTTCGGAAAGTTTTCTTCCCCCTAAACTGCTTGCATACAACTGAAATCATGCACTTCATGTTGATTTCTTCCGAACATTAGTCCGTTTGAGTTATAACTACTTGTTTTAAACACTAAATTAGCATGTCCTTTTGCTTTAAGAACAACTGAAATACCATTAAAGTCTATATCTTTGCATAATATCTTTGTAGTTGAGTAGTCCAAAGGACTCAAATCAGGAGATAAAAGTACGTATCACCACAATTTGTGCTGATGTGTTGATAACACGTGTTTCAAATTTTCTTCCAGGAATGGGTTTTGGCTTCTTGTCCGTACTCATTGGGATAACTTGGCTCTACTTTAGCATCACGAGAAGGAAGCTCATTAAAACCAGAGAGAAATTCTTTCAGCAAAATGGTGGTTTATTGTTGAAGCAACAAATTTCTTCAAACGAGGGTGGTGTTGAGTCGACCAAAATCTTTACAGCTGAAGAGCTAGAAAAGGCTACCAACAACTACGCTGAAGACAGGATCGTTGGCCGAGGCGGTTATGGTACTGTGTACAAAGGAATCCTACCCGATAAACGAGTCGTTGCAATCAAGAAGTCGAGGATAATGGATGAGAGCCAAATAGAGCCGTTCATCAATGAGATGGTTATCCTGACGCAGGTTAACCATCGAAATGTGGTGAAGCTCATGGGCTGTTGTTTGGAGAGTGAAGTCCCCTCACTTGTTTATGAATTTGTCTCTAACGGTAGTCTATTCCAGCATATACACAGTAGAGAGGGCATGTCTTGGTTGTCATGGGAGAATCGCTTACGAATAGCCGCTGAATCTGCTGGTGCACTCGCTTATCTTCATTCAGCAGCTTCAACGCCAATCATCCATAGAGATGTCAAGTCTGCCAACATTTTACTAGACGAACATTACACGACGAAAATATCAGATTTCGGAGCTTCTAGGTTGATTCCTTTGGATCGAGCACAAGTGACTACATTAGTTCAAGGGACACTAGGGTATTTGGATCCTGAGTACTTTCAAACAAGCCAGTTGACGGATAAGAGTGATGTCTATAGCTTTGGAGTGGTTCTGGCGGAGCTCTTAACGGGGAAAAAGCCCCTTTGTTTGAAAAGAAGCCAAGAAGAAAGAAATCTAGCGACGTATTTCATCACGTCTGTGAAGGAAAACAGCTTATTTCACATTCTCGAGCCTCGAGTGGTGAGGGAAGGGACTTTAGTGCAACTCCAGACAGTTGCGGAGCTTGTGAAGAAATGCCTCAACATGAATGGAGAGGATAGGCCTACAATGAAGGAAGTGGCAATGGAACTAGAAGCCTTAAGGAAGTTCACTAAGCATCCTTGGGTTAATCAACATGACCATGAAGAGACTCTTAGCTTGCTTAGTGAGAATGGGCAGTCAGACCTTTACACTGTTCAACTGAGCCCTCTCAATAACAATCCAGACATCTCGGGACAATATAGCCTGGACAGTAGTCAGTTGATGTTCCCTGCAAATAGCCCTCGGTGACATGCTCTTTGTTCACAAGGTGAAGGGCTTGTGGCTTCTGCTCTCTTTTTGTTTGTTTGCTATTTTGTGAGTGTTGCTGTCAACAGTGTTTCAATTTAGTATTGTAAGCTACTTATTTAATTTCCATAATGTAAGTGCATGACTTTTTGATTAATCGTGGTATAAGAGCAAGTCGCTCGCGCATAAAGCAAACTCAAGAAAAACAAAACAACTCTTTAAAGGACCTATAAAAGCCTAAAGAAGACGACAAGCATCATATATAGGATGGTTTCACAAGATGCAAGAGGATGAATTAAACATTATGAGCTCAATGTAGATCACTTTCATCAACTCTTGATCTCTCTTGACGTTAAAAGAGTAGGTAAAGAAAATGAAGAGTGGCCAGAAAAGGAAATGCAAAAGAATCATCTTTGGAATTCTGGTTTTCGAAAAATTGAAAATAAATGCAACTAAGACGGTAAAATTGACGGTTTTCGTTTAAGGTAGTTAAGAGGGTTTATTGCTTAATTTCGAGGTAGATAAGAGGGAAATTGCACAATTAGGGGGTCATTAGCTGATTGCTTCATTCACAATTGATAAAATTGATAGTAACACTCTCCTGTTAAACTCTATGTTTGACGTTCAAAATTTATAAGGAGATTTTATAAATTTTCTACAATAGGAATAAAACCAAAGGGTCGTAAGTGAACTATGATTATCGTGTTCCCGATACCGAACATAAAAATGCAACAAAAAACTGCACACATTTTGTCTCAATGGCAACATTGTTCACTTGGTAGAGATTCCTTAGAGCTTTGGCTACTCGCTGCTTGTAAAAATGGCCTTCTCTGCATAAGCAACACAAGCAGGCTCCACAAGGCAAAACTTGCCAGTTTTGCTTTCTGCTCCTTTCTTCCACAAACGCAGACCCAATTGAGCACCAAATTGAACTCCCCCAAATGGCCGAACCCAGCAAAAAACCAGAACCCACCAAAAAGACAATCCCGCCCCACGTGAAGGCCATAGCCGGGTCGCTCGGGGGCATCGTGGAGGCCTCGTGCCTGCAGCCCATCGACGTCATCAAGACCCGCTTGCAGCTGGACCGGACCGGCACCTACAAAGGCATCGTCCACTGCGGCGTCACCGTGGCGCGTACTGAGGGCGTTCGGGCCCTGTGGAAGGGCCTGACCCCGTTCGCCACCCATCTGACCCTCAAGTACGCGCTCCGGATGGGCTCGAATGCGGTGCTCCAGAGCGCGTTCAAGGACCCGGAAACAGGCCACATCAGTAACCGGGGCAGGCTGCTTTCCGGGTTCGGGGCGGGTGTGCTCGAGGCCCTTGTTATTGTTACGCCATTTGAGGTTAGCTATTAGCCATGTGCATAGTCAATGCTAGATATTTTCTCTCTTCTTTTTGACCTTTTGTAAGTGCGTGTAAATGTTGACTACGCTCTCTACTTACTTTTTCATAGCTTAACTTGTCGGACAATACTTATTTAATCTATGACTGTCATTTATGTTCAGTTTCTCTCATATTCGTTAAAAAGTCAAAATAAAAAGTTAATGGAGGGTGTAATACTAAGGCTATTATAAAGGATTTAATCCTATGATGCACAGTGATTTTAGTGATTGAAATGGACTCTCAGCTTTAAGCATGCTTATATGAAAAGCATTCGGTCTGGTGAAGGTAGTAAGTGTTAAGGCAGCGGGTCCAATGTATGCGTGGAGGTGGCACAAATAATGTTGTTCAAGTCAGAAGCCAAGTGTGCTGATGTGAGACAAAGAAAGGACGAAACAAGGTAGAGACGAAAGCTTCCCAGACAATGTGAGTAGCAGTGCTGCAAGCGCGAAGGTGCTTGTAGTTATCAGAGTTCAATGATTAGGTCCAGAGTTAGGGTTCGAATTCAAGGTCTAGCATCGAGCTTCAAAGTGTTTCTCTCTCTAAAAATCCTGAGCTCTGAGATTTTAGAGTGAGAATGTGAAAATAAGTTCCGTTCTTATGAGAATGAATTCATAAGTCCTCTATTTATAGGGGTTGAGAATTTACAGGGGTTGAGAAGGCAATGTCATTAAGAGCCAAATGGCGCTCCTTGGGAGTGACACCTCACCGAGGGGGCCACAAATGTTGGTGCTCGATGGATTGTCGGGTTGCATATTCACCTGGCCTACCCTGCAAAATTTTGCTCTTTCTATCTGTAGTAAAGGCTGGCTTACACAACGCGATGTAGCCAAAAAAACTCTTGATCTAGCTAGCAATTCAAAGACCTTGCTAAGTCCTATAGAAGCATCGAGAGACACGGATAACTGACAGCGGCTGGGAAGGCCTGGCACCTAACTGCCCTGAGGACTAGGCGCAACACTCTCGTCTCGGAGCGACCTCGGGGTCATGGTTCTTATGGGTGCCGATGAAGAGCCCGCAAGTGTCCTGGAGGAGTCGAGATATCGTGGGTAAGTGTTTGTGCCAGAGCACTCAGAGTGAACCAAGTTAGTTTCCCAGAGGAGTCGACTACATGACGGGTTGAGGTAGTGTCCCGAAGGAGTCGCGTACCCAACGGGCTGAGCTAGTGTCCTGGAAGAGTCGCCTATCTGGCAGGAAGGGAGTCCTTATGCCGGAGCACTTGGAGCTCCCTAACGGAGATAGTGTTCTGGAGGAGTCGCCTATTCACACCATGAGTCCTTCTGCTGCAGCACTCGTGGCGCGCCAGGGTAGTGTTATGGTGGAGTTGCCTACCCGATGGGCTGAGATAGTATCCCGATGTAGTCGCCTACCTGGCAGGAGGGGAGTTCTCATGTCTGAGTACTTGGAACAACCTGAGGTAGTGTCTTGGAGGAATCACCGACCCTGAGAGATGTTGCACACTCCGGAGAGTGAGTCGAAGCATGTTCTACGACCAAGGCTAGGTGCACATGGTGTGGCGAACAGATGTAACAACGCCGAGGCATGGCCGAGTGACAGAGTGCTAGGGGCACGACTATATAAATATAGCAGTGCATTGACGCGACGAGATGTGTGCGGTGCTGGGAGCATGCTCAATGCAAATGGCACAGGGGCAAGGTCGCACTAAGTGTTGTGCGGCAACACATGACATCGACAATGCATGGGCACGGCCAAGGAAAAGAGTGTCTGGGCCACACATAGAAGGAGGCGGCGCTCTCGCACTCAAGCGTCTTGCCATGGGGCACGTGACGCGGAAACAGTGCTAAGGCGCAGCGATAAAAGTTATGGAACATAGTGTTGCCAAAGGGAGGAGGGAACAAGGGGTGAGGCGAGGGAGCCTCCAAGGAGAGGAAGCACCCAAGGGGAAAGGAGAAGGAGGCCCCAAGGAACAAGAGCCTCCCAGGGAGCAAGGAGGGAGGACCCTTAAGGGAGGGAGCCCCTCCGAAGGGGCAAGGAGAGGGAGTTTGGCCCTTGAGGGAAGTCCTAAGGCTGACCGCTTTGGGGAAAGGCGCACCATCGATTCCAAGACTTAAAATATTTCAGTACCAAAGGAGCGGCACATGACTAGGGCGTGCGCTTCGGGGTGACTAGATTGGTAGCGTTGAGCTTTGACCGTTGAACATTTCTTGACGTGTCGTGAGAGCGGGACACAAGAGCGATCAAAAGTGCGTTACCATGATGGGCTAGCAACAACTGTTTGCCTAGTTAAGTAAACTGACCGTTGTCAATTGAAAGAGATTTGCAATAGGTTATGTTGAAGCTAGCACTTGTAATCTTTTGCAGTTAACAGATGCGATGCGCTGTTAGTTTGCACTCCAGCCGCTGAAAGTTTTAAAGCAATTGATGGAAGAAATTTTGACGTGTTGTCAAAGACACATTTGGAGCTCGTCGGATAAACTGAATTGCTTAGCTATTGGGTAGTTTACCCTACATTTTGAACGAGGGCAATTTAGATGTTGCTGGTCTGTATTCTTCTTTCAGAATGGTCGTGCATTAGCCTTGGAAACTTTTGTATGATGCGATTTTTATGGGACAAAAACTAGGATATGCTGACTTACCTACTGCTGACAGAGTAAATTTGAAACATTCCACGGACTAGTATATCTGTCCATACGACGAGAGATAATGTGCTATGACGAAGAAATGCACTTATGATGATAGAGTGGAGGATCTCCCACTGTTCCTGCATCAAGCTTTAAATATTTGTGCGATATTATAGTACCATATCTACATGAAATAGCTTATTTTAGTTCATACAATAACAGTTTGTGCCATTGCAATTGCTTCTTCGGGTGAAAAAGGGCGAGTAGCGGACATGTATACCTGTTTTCCTGAAAGTAATTAGGGTGCCTGACTTAGTCTAATCAAGTAGATCGAGTGATATCTAATCTCAGGGCAACTTGCTAATCTCCTAGCATCAGTGTGTGAAATATATTAGGGAGATGTTTGTTGGTGGCAGCTTTACTTCCGATCTCCGTGTCATGCAATGTGCAATCGATTTCTAAGTCAGGCACTCTTCCTTCTTCTTAGACATTTATTTATGCTAGAAACTATCTTACGGTGCCTTATATAGTTATGTTAGGTAACTCAGTAATTAGAAGCTAACACCGACGTGGTACCATAAAAAATTCGGAATCGATCTTATATGTTATGAAGGTACCATTCAAGTCCAATTCCCTTGCATATCTTAGTTTTCCCGTAGAAGGGCTTGCTTCATTATAGCTAAAACAACTGATTTTGTGAGGCAATGCATATCCTCCATTGAAGTGACGCGTTCACTATCCTAGGATATACTAGAGCTTTGGACACACTGACGTACTGGACCAAATACTGAATTTGCGAGAGTAATGTGGATATCCTGAACTGGAGATAGGTGAACCTACTAGATGCCCATTAACCAGTGTGATACCATTTATAGGAAAGATTGACCCGACAGTGCACGTTCACTATCCTAGGATATACTAGAGCTTTGGACACACTGACATACTGAACCAAATAGTGCATTTGCGAGAGTAATGTGGATATCCTGAACTGGAGATAGGTGAACCTACTAGATGCCAGCATTAACCAGTGTGATACCATTTATAGGAAAGATTGACCCGACAGTGCTTTTCAGAAGCATAATTAAATGAACTTCGTATAGTCAAAGGTATCTCGACTTACCATTATTCCATCTTCCTTGCTTACTTGTTCCCTCTTCACTTCACTTGAATTTCAACACTTTCTTCAGTTATGGCATCATAATCTGTCATGTTTTCCTCTTTTCAATTGTATATGAATTGGTCCCTTAGTGCGCCTTGGCAATATACGTTTCATTTATCTTAGATAATAAACTAAAGAAAGAGAAAATTAATGGAAACTTCCCCTTGTTTTTGTATTTGGTGAGTACTGCTTTACCAGATCTAGCTTCCATGATGATCAGAACATTTTTAATGTAGTCTTTCGCTAGTACAACTTGACCCAATACTAATATTTTTGTGCTCTTGGACTTAGTTCATGGGTGTGGTGGTGCAACTAAATAGCAATGATGGGTACATAAAGTAATTTTGTGGGATTTGTTGGCTTACAGAAGGTATGACTTATGTAAATCATCTTAGTATTATCCTCACTTATTCATGCGCCTGCCTGGCTGCCTATCCCAAACACATAGCCAACAATGTGTTTGCATTATGTAAACCTGATACCATGACTGGATGGTACTAAAGCATACCAATGTCATTGGTGTGTAATTTGCAACAGAGTTCTGGTGTTCATGTAGGTGGAACCTTTACTTCCTTCACTTGGAAAATCATTGATTTTGCTTGGTCTTTGACATGAGAAAACCTCACTACCAGATTGTAGTACAATGTTTGTAATGCAAATTAGTTGGGTTACTAAAATTAATTAAATTTGGAGTCGTGCAGGTTGTGAAAATAAGATTGCAGCAGCAAAAAGGATTGAGCCCCGAGCATTTGAAGTACAAGGGCCCTATACACTGTGCTCGTATGATCATCCGTGAAGAAGGCATCCTTGGGCTCTGGGCCGGGGCAGCCCCAACTGTTATGCGCAATGGGACAAACCAGGCTGCTATGTTCACGGCAAAGAACGCTTTTGACAGCATCTTGTGGAAGAAACGTGAAGGTGATGGAAGAGTGCTCCAACCGTGGCAGTCTATGATATCGGGATTTCTTGCTGGAACAGCCGGTCCAGTATGCACTGGTCCTTTTGATGTCGTAAAAACAAGGCTGATGGCTCAGAGCAGATCTGGGAATGGGTTGAAGTATAGAGGCATGTTTCACGCTATCCCGACAATATATGCAGAGGAAGGGTTACTTGCCTTGTGGAAGGGACTCCTCCCCAGACTCATGAGGATCCCACCTGGCCAGGCCATCATGTGGGGTGTCGCTGACCAAGTAATTGGATTCTATGAGAGGAGATACCTACACAATGCACCCTTGTAGGTATCGCTGCATTTGTTTGTTTGAAGTCTTTCAAAGTTCTTTGGAGCAACTTTCTGAGCAAGCTTTTGATGTCATCTCTCTTTCATTGATTATCTCCAAATTTAGAAGAGGGAAATGTGCACACTCGCTATCACCCTATCTGTTGCAAAATTTCAATTTGAAATTTTTGGCAAAACCCACAGTTGCCTGGATCACTTTGCCATTTGAGGTTAGAACTTAGATGTGGAGCTCTAGCGGAGGGAATCTCATTTGCATATTCATATGAATATTACGAGACTGAGATATCATATGCTAGTCACTCTAGCACATACTCCAAATGGTTGCTTGTGCGGGAGGCCATTTTTGTTCCCTTAGTCTTCTGCTTGTTACGTAAGTAATTCAATATTTGGTTTCCCAAACCTCTTCCAAGAACCTGAAAGTCCTTCGTACTTTTCACTGTTGTAATGGCTGCTTTTTCATAGACAATTCGTTCAGCTTGGCAAATGGCCATCTGAGTAATGTTGGAAACTTGGAAAATGTATTCCAAGTTATTTGCAGAACCTCTCCTTTGTTTATAACGGTTCGTGAATTCGTGCGTCTTGACAACTCAACAGGTATGATACTCTGTTTTTCATTGTTTTTAAGTGTGCCTTAGGCGCTATAAAGCACATATCTCACTCTTACCACCACACCCCGAGAACTGGTGATGATTTTGGACCGAATGATCTGATGAGTTGTTTCGAGGGAAGAAAGAAATTCTGATTTATTTATCTTCGTTAAGTTCCTTTGTTCATTGAGGCTCAAAAACAATCCATGAAGGGTCATACTACAGCATTCATCAATCTATGGTTAACACATGCTTATATTTGCAGAAAGCCAACAGCAATCTGAGCTTTTCACCCAACTCATAACAGGTGCTTTATCAATCTGGAGATGTCTTGTGGAATGACTCCAGCAGGCTTCATGTTGTGGTTTC
>JAVXUP010004608.1:0-29045 GCA_033070095.1 Escallonia herrerae
ACCATCTTTGCTCTTCCATGTGTTTGAGTCCAAATTGTTTATTGATTTGTGCAACTCTTTTGGCAGGAATTGATGCCTGGTGGTGTGAATTCTCCTGTGCGTGCTTTCAGATCAGTTGGAGGACAACCTATTTTAATTGATTCTGTCAAGGGATCTCACATGTGGGACATTGATGGCAATGAGTTCATAGATTATGTTGGTTCCTGGGGGCCAGCAATTATTGGTCATGCTGATGACGAGGTTCATAACTTATTTAACTTTCGTTTGAACTGAGTATTGTTATATTAATAGTATGCTGCGACCCACAGCCAAGCTTTGAATGCGTGAATGCACACGTATTCTGGGAGGCTAACTGTTTTGATTATATGGTTCTGCTAGTTGTTTTACCTTTTTATCTTATTCAGAAATACGTATTTAACTTACTTTGCCCCTATCGATGCTTCTTAATGATGATTTGACTTTTCTTACGCAAAATGCAAGTGTTCTTCAATACAATGTTTACTAGTGATTGATCTATTTGGTTTTGAGTGAAGGAAAAGGTCTAAACTCTTTCAATAGCTTTATAGGAAATACCTCTTTTCAGCGAAGGGCTGTCCATGTTAGCATGACTCAGGGAGGGGGAGGGAAGAGAACAAGAAAAGTAGATTCAATTGAATTTGAGAAATGTAGCTATCGAATTTAGCCTAGCAGATTACTACACCAGTGGTGGAGGTGTAGTCATTTTTGGCTTCCCCCACTGCTGATAGCTGAGATGACCTTAAATTATGCACTCTGTTATCTTTTCAAGTACGAAAGCTTTCCTAGACTAACATTTACGTGCAGGTACTCGCAGCCTTGGCAGAAACAATGAAGAAGGGAACCAGCTTTGGTGCTCCATGTCTTTTGGAGAACGTGCTGGCTGAGATGGTCATCTCGGCTGTTCCAAGTATAGAGATGGTCAGGTTTGTCAACTCGGGCACAGAAGCTTGCATGGGTGTACTTCGCCTCGCTCGTGCCTTCACTGGCTGTGAGAAAATTATTAAGTTTGAGGGTTGCTACCACGGGCATGCAGACCCATACCTCGTTAAGGCTGGTAGTGGTGTTGCTACTCTAGGCCTCCCGGATTCCCCTGGTGTTCCTAAGGCAGCTACTGCTCCAACACTGTCATCGCCGTACAATGACATTGCTGATGTGGAATTACTATTTGAGACAAACAAGGGAGAAATTGCTGCCGTAATCCTTGAGCCTGTAGTAGGAAACTCTGGCTTCATTACTCCAAAACCTGACTTCCTGAATGCCCTCCGCAGGATTACCCAAGAAAATGGTGCTCTTCTTATCTTTGATGAAGTTATGACTGGGTTCCGTTTGTCTTATGGTGGAGCGCAGGAATATTTTGGGATAACCCCGGATTTAACAACACTCGGAAAGATCATTGGAGGTGGCCTGCCAGTTGGTGCATATGGAGGAAGGAGGGAGATTATGGAGATGGTGGCACCAGCAGGACCAATGTACCAGGCCGGAACCCTTAGTGGGAACCCATTGGCAATGACTGCCGGCATTCACACTCTTAAGAGGTTGAAGGAGCCGGGCCAATATGACTACTTAGATAAAATTACAAGTGAACTTGTTCAGGGCATTTTGAATGCTGGAAAGAAGGCTGGGCATGCAGTTTGTGGGGGTTACATAAGCGGGATGTTTGGCTTTTTCTTCACAGAAGGGCCAGTTTTCAACTTTGAGGATGCAAAGAAGAGTGACACAGCTAAG
Organism: Escallonia herrerae; assembly: GCA_033070095.1. Lineage (NCBI taxonomy): Eukaryota > Viridiplantae > Streptophyta > Magnoliopsida > Escalloniales > Escalloniaceae > Escallonia > Escallonia herrerae. Next base: position 1,744 of record JAVXUP010004608.1, read on the forward strand.
TTTGCAAGGTTCTTCAGAGGAATGCTGGAGGAAGGTGTTTACTTTGCTCCTTCACAGTTTGAGGCTGGATTTACTAGCTTGGCGCATACTTCTGAGGATATTCGGCGGACGATAGCTGCTGCTGAGAAGGTTTTTAAACAACTTTAAATGCTGGTATCTGAGACTCTTGACAATTTGTAATTTAGTCGTTCTCTTTGTGGGGTTCTTTTTGGAGGCAATTGGCACGTTGATCTGTAGGCTTACCTTCAATTGTGCGAATGTATGAAATAATCATTTTGTATGTGTTCCATTATGCTAGTTCATTATGCTAGCCGACTAAACCTTTTGTACCATTACCATGTTTCCTGTTCTTTCTTGTGTTACTTGTGTTCTTATCATCTGCTGAAAAGTCTGTTGGAATAGTGATAATAACTCAATTCAATCGTTATCTGGAATTGAACATAGTAGGTTTATTTGTTTACTTCAAGGTGTTCTTGCCAAATGTTCATTACCGATTTTTTGTTAAAATATACCGAAGAAACAATTCCACGCATTGCCCATGATTGATCTGCTTCCATGACTAGTTGATTCTTGATAAAATAAAAAAAAAAACTGTCACCGGCCTCCCCTAATTTATTATCCTTGAAGGCATTTCTGGACTTTTTCTTTGACGCCTCCGTGATGTATAGCATTGTCCAAAAGGCAATAATGGACGATAAGGAGGCCTGGTGACAAAACATGTTTTGCATTTTCATTGCCAAGTGTTGGACTGAGGAATTCAGCGTAGAATCTGGCCTTGGATTTGAATTTGATGAAGTTGGAATGGTAAAGCCATATCATTAACATCTCTAATCTAAGCCCACTTCCAGTGTTATTGAGTGTACATTGTTTGAACCAAATTCCAGTTCTTCACTTTTCTTGTTTTGCAATTGGCCATACGAAGAACTTTGAGACCTTGCATCGGATGATGAGCTTGAAGCCTAGAGACTTGCTGCTCTCGCTAAAGCATGTCACCCTTGCGCATAATGGGAAAAAGAAAAGGTTTATCGTAAACCATGCGATTTTCATCGGCCTTGGCGATTTAAAAAATATTTTCTTGTTGTACAGCCCAGATGAGAATCAAACTAAAGACCTGTTTGAGCAACCTCTTAGGGTTGATTTTCAACAAATATGCGCAATCTTCGACTAACTGACCTATATGTCTTGTTACAAAAGGTATGTCGTAGTTATACTTTTAAGTGACAAAATAAAATGCATACAAGTATTTGAAGGCAAAGGCGAGATCGCCCTTTGAAGAGGTGCATTTGCACCCCTTGTGATTTTCAGGATATAAACATATTAATGTACTGAAAAATAAAATATTGAGAAAAAATAAGGTTTACTGTTGTGATTGACTCTCATATCCAAAAAGCACAAAGTTATACATGCAGATAAGTTTACATAAGCTAAGGCAGAACCTACCAAGGGAGAGATAAATGCAGTAGTTGTGAATATTCTGAAGGAAGTAGATTTCAACACTGTAAGTAGCACCTGTTCAGCATTTGCATATTTAAAGTGGTGATGTCTAAATTGTTACGCACTAATTTTTTCTGATTTCTTATCATGTAGGCAACTTTATCTGATATCCTGAGGCAACTTGGTATGGTTCCCGAGTGCAAATATATGCTAAACTAAACTACATATTGCAGCTTGTTATATCGTTAGGTGGCTAACTTGTTAAACTTATAGGCACCCACTCTGGCCTGGCCTGGATCTAATGCACAGAAAAGCGGAGGTAAAAGCTATAATTAACAACATGACTCATTTTGCTAGTATCTTATACCTTCATCGGTGCAGGGGGCATGGATGTCAGGGTTCATCCTAGGTTCCTACATTCAAATTCAACCAGTCAGTGAGGTCTTGGCGGTAAAATTCCTCAAACTATCTACATACCTTAATTTGTCTTCCTGAGTTTAATTTGTTCAGGAATTCACTTTATTGCTTGTACCCTACTTGATCTGTGTGTAAAATTACTTTGCTGCAGTTTTTGCGGAGCTTTTGGACATATCATTGGATGAGGTACATTCTGTCTTTATGTTTCGCGATAATGCATTGGAAACATGCCATCTCTTTGCACTACTATGTTCTCTTTTCTTAACTTTTTTGCTGCTATCAGGTCTGCAATGGTGCTACTTTTGTGAACATTGATATGATCAAAAACAAGAAAGATGGAAACAAAATGTTACTGATTGAAGGTATTCAGGTCTTTTGTTCTGATTTACTTTCTTATTGGGAACAATACGTCAAGTGATAGTCGGTTCCCTCAGGAGACTCTATTTCCCCTGGTTTTTGGGTTTAAATTAAGATATAGCCTAGCCTTTTGTTTGGAAAGAAGGAAATGATTGCAGCCTAGCATATCTTGATCTGTGTAGCCCAGGTGCAATCTGAGGCTTACTGCTACTTTGAGTTGTAAAACGTTGAAGCATGCTAGGATTTGTATAAGGAGATCTAAATTCTACAAATATAATTTTTTGCTCTTTTTTCTCTTCGTGCCCCATTTTGCTAGAGGAATTACTTATTTTGGTATTCTTATTTTTCTGGTTTTTTAATTACCTCTTATATGGTGTATGCAATAGATGTTCTATCCTATTACTATGTTTACTAGAAAATGTTTTAGTTTGTTACGAACCAGTAAGATGTATGATTTGACTTTTCGTTTACCCTTTTCTCCTCGAAGTATTTTATATTGCTTGGTATCATCCATCTGCTTGTAATTCTGTTCATTGACTTTATCCTTTTATTGATTTCTGCTTTAGATAATGGCGATCGAATGGATCCAGAAAAAAATAAAAAAATGCAACAATGCATGTCTCTTGGTTATTCCTTAAAAAGCAAAGTTGCAGACACTATTGGACAATGTAAAAGCCAAATCTATAAATTTGATTATAGCACTCAGCTCTACTTTTATTTGAAGTAAATACTTGTCTTTTCAGTACGAAGTAGTCCTAACTACTGTGCTCTTTTTGCCAGATGGAAATGGTTTTAAGACAAGTACAATGAGGCTTGGAGCTGACAGCATTGTTTTCTCACGATGTTCTGGTAAAGATGGAAACAGGTTGGCCGTTTCTTTGCTTCTAGTCCTTTCTGCATCTCTTACGCTTTGTAACTATGATAGTTCATTCTTCTTTGCTTCTGTGTAAAACATAAATTTCTAAGTTTTGCATTTACGTTCATCAGTGATACACTTTCTTGAAGACACCTTGATCTTCGATGGCATACAGATGGTGTTAGTACAGTCAGTAACCCTTTAACTGCATGAAGTTAGCCACATGGTCATTGTATTTGAGATTAATGTAGACATCATTATGACTAACATATGTGTAACCGACCAGAGTGGAACATTTTGAGTAAGGGGACTATATGCCACCATCTGGAACTGAGCTTCTCTTATTTATTTGAAAAGAAGGTTTTAGAGGAGAAAACTTGGGTTTGATTAGCACATATCCAAACTTTCCACTTGCAATTGGTGCAGAATGATGGCCCATTGTTAGAATATAAGGCCTCCCTTGACTTTCCAGAGTTGTACGTTCCTAACTTTTAGCGGGTACTTACTTTAACAAAGGTTATGGCAATGAATGATTCAGGATCTGCGATCTGCGATCTGCTAATACAACCAAATTCTCATCAAACCACCTAGCACGAGAACAAAAAAGTGTTTGCATCTGTCATTCTTTCTCCCCACACTCTAGTGAGTAGGTGTTGTGGTATTCCTCTCTTCCTTGGAGGTGGGGCAGAATTCAAGCCCCACACTTCCACTAGCTGTTAGCCTTGCCAAGGTCCAGCAAGCAGCCCTGCTAGGTGTCCAACAAGTAGTCTGTAACCCAAGTGGGCTTGAGTCTTGTATACTCGGGCATAATTACCATCGGTAAAGCTGATTTAAAGTAAAGAGTACCGAAATACTACTAATTACAGTTTGGGTTGGTTGAGCAACTTTCTACCATGTATGGCAAATGTTAGTATATCCAGTGCCCTTCCACCACTTTGTGGACAAGTGAAAAGAACATCAGCACTTGTTAAAGAATCTACCTCTTTCAAACTCAGACAATTTCTTCACGTGAATAACTTTTGATGGAATGCTTGCTAGGATAACATTGATCGCCGAACCAAAATGAGAACTATACAGGTTAATTGAACTCCTTGCTTCTGCTGGCAATTTGCACTTTTGTTCATTGGAATTTGTAAACCATTTATGTTTTCTGCATTGGAACCATTAAGAGACAGAACCTTCAAAGACTTCACTACCTATGTATGCAGTGAATACACGGGGAAGGCATCAATGACTTCTCTGGTCTTTTCAGCCTGGAAATTTTCCATTACTAGTTGAGCACTTTGATAACCTCCTTAGTGGCCGATTTAGCTTTGCCTAAGATTTTCGAGACCATGCTTTAGCTTTCTTTTTTTTCGATGGCACCAGTTTAATGAGATACACCTAACACACACACACACACAAAGAAGAAGAAGAAGAAGAAGAAGAAGAAGAATCAAAACTGTGGGTGCCATGCATATATGTTACTGGTCAGATTTTGTGTTCTTGCATATTCTTCAGGGTTATGATGGCACTTATTGTTGCTAATTCAACTTTTTGCTGTTTTCCTTTAGGTCGACACAAAGTATTGGGTGGTTGTCCTACACGTTTTTGAGGAGCACAGGGAAGGAGGATATTGTGGTCCCCATGGTAATCATGTTAGCCCTAATATTTCTGTCATTGCTCGGTTTAGTCATGTCATCCAATTCTTTAACGACTCGACTGGGAGCTTAGCTTCTCTACCCAATACCTATTCCCTGATGACCAAGTTGGTCCCAAAAGTGGACTTGATTTCTTCTATGGAGTTTTCAGAGGGAAAATTTGAGATAATCCTGTGCTAGTCGTGTTAAGATTGCAATTTAATAACCTTGATTCAGTAGAAGGTTTTATCCCTAGAGGGATTAAGACCATCTTTATTTGAAGAGACTTAAGATCGTTGATCTCTGGCCACATTTGTAATTATGACATCTCCTTGCATAAAGTATAAATACATGTTCTTGGGTTCGCTCTACATGTTATTATCTGTGGTGTATACCTGTGGTCTGGATTGTCACAATCTGAACTATCCTTTCACCTCTTCCACTTTAGTTCTCATTCTCATGTAGCCCTTATCTGGTTCATTTACAAATGCTGACTAGTGGTTATTGACTTGTTTTTCTAAATTCCTCTTTTCAGTTTAATTGGATGAAAGATCGTGGAACGCTTGTAATCATATATAATCTTTGGGAGCATGATCAAGGACTGTTGGAACTTGATTTTGACACAGATCAACATGTATGCTTCCACTGTCTTACCAAATCGTGTATTGTTTTCCTTTTCCTAAGAATCATGAATATGATTTGCGTATTATATTCTTTTCCTGAACTTAATAGTATCTGCTAAATATCTTGCAGGACATCCAAATTAGAGGTGTCAACCGAGATGATAAGAATATACAAATGGAACAACAATACCCCAACTCTCGACGTTTCAACATTCACCAAGGGTAACTGGTGCAAGTTTACCATATTACATGCAGTTGACAATGTGTTCGGCTAGATTGACAACTTATGTCTGGTTTTCTCAACAAGCACCACATTTCCACATGCTACTTTTTCGTACTTGCTTGTAGATTCCAATTTCCCGGTTCAAGTTATTGAGGTTGTTAATCATGAAACAAATTTTTCCTCCAAATTCTAATAGCATAGCCTTTAGATCAATTAGTAACTTAACATGGTATCCAGGGTCTACTTTCACAATTTGCTCACCTTCATGTAATTGTGGTTTCTTTCCTTGATTTACATCTCGTTGATATCTTTTCCCTCGTGCAACTGGGGCCTTGCACATGAGAGGAGTGTTAAGCACTTAAGCTTGATATGCACCATTGGGCCGGTTCCCTAATAGCTCTAGTACTTAACAAGCTTTATACCTATTCTATGCCATCCACTACATAAATTTACCGTTGATTGCAAAGCTCACGGTTCAATCTTCCTATAGATCTTGGAAGTAGTCTGTAACCCAAGTGGGCTTGAGTCTTGTATAATCGGGCATAACTACCATCGGTAAAGATGACTTAGAAAACTAGTAAAGAGTACCTAAATGCAAGTCAAATTAAAATTTGGGTTGGTTAAGCAACTTTCTACCGTATGTGGCAAATGTTAGTATATCCAGGCCCTTCCACCACTTTGTGGACGAGTGAAAAGAACATAAGCACTTGTTAAAGAACCTGCCTCTTTCAAACTTGGACATTTTGTTCACGTGAATATCTTTTGATGGAATGCTTGCTAGGATAACCAAAATGAGAATTATAAAGGTCAATTGGACTCTCTGCTTCTGCTGGCAATTCACACTTCTGTTCATTGGAATTTGTAAACCATTTATGTTTTTTACATTGGAACCATTAAGAGACAGAACTTTCAAAAGACTTTGTTGCCTATGTATGCAGTGAATACACGGGGAAGGCATCAATGACTTCTCTGGGCTTTTCAGCCTGGAAATTTTTAATTGCTAGTTGAGCACTTTGATAACTTCCTTAGTGGCTGATTTAGTTTTGCCTAAGATTTTCGAGACCATGCTTTAGCTGTTTTATTTTTTCGATGGCACCAGTTTAGTGAGGATACACCTAACACACCAAAAAAAGAAAAAAAAACAAGAAGAAGAAAATCAAAATGATGGGTGCCATGCATGTATGTTACTGGTCAGATTTTGTGTTCTTGCATATTCTTCAGGGTTATGATGGCACTTATTGTTGCTAATTCAACTTTTTGCTATTTTCCTTCAGGCCGACACAAAGTATTGGGTTGTTCAACAACCCAATACTTTGTTGTCCTACACGTTTTTGAGGAGCACAGGGAAGGAGGATATTGTGGTCCCCATGGTAATCATGTTAGCCCTAATATTTCTGTCATTGCTCGGTTTAGTCATGTCATCCAATTCTTTAACGACTCGACTGGGAGCTTAGCTTCTCTACCCAATTCCTTGAATTACCCATTCCCTGATGACCAAGTTGATCTCAAAGAAGTGGACTTGATTTCTTCTATGGAGTTTTCAGAGGGAAAATTTGAGATAATCCCGTGCTAGTCGTGTTAAGATTGCAATTTAATAACCTTGATTCAGTAGAAGGTTTTATCCCTAGTGAGATTAAGACCATCTTTATTTGAAGAGATTTAAGATCGTTGATCTCTGGCCAATTTTGTAATTATGACATCTCCTTGCATAAAATATATATACATGTTCTTGGCTGACTAGAGGTGAAAAGGAAGTCAAAAGAGTAGGCTGCTAATCATTTTTGTTATTTTGCCCAAAGCTGTTATCAGTCGAGTATGTAAATAAGGATCGACCGTCTGTAATACCTTTTCCTCGCTTCCTAGAATCTGATGCAAATAGTGTACTTGCGTGCATGGGTCGGTCAAAATGTATTATTAGATAGAAGGTAGTCATGGTTTTTCTTGGAGGAGCATTGTCTATCCAGTACATTGCACCTACCATCATGGTTTTAAAGTAAACCCGTCCGCCTCCTCCTCATCATTCTTTAATGGTATCTTTGGAATATTTAGTTTCAAAAGGAGCTATTGAGGTGCTTAATGCTTTATAAGACTACCTAATTTGTAGCTTAAATTTATATGTTACAGTTGCTACAGGTCTTTCGTAGGCTATAAGCTAGTGCCACTAAGTTGTGGCAAAGAGGCATATAGCTAATTAGACTACTACACAGATGATATAGGTTCTCCTTTGTCGCGTATTCCGCATGTGTATTCTACTGTCTACTGCTTAAGTTATTGTATACGTGGTGAATGGAATTTTCTACTCTTCCTATTTGGTCGTAACCACTAACCAGTATATTTGCTTCAATCTTTTGAGAGCCAGGCTTGCTTCTTCTTGCAACAGTTGTTTAAAATGCAAGGAGCTTTTTGCTGGTCCGTTTTGTCATTGATTGCCTTGTTCTGCGAATAGATCTCGGTACATAGAGTTGAGGAGTTCTTCTAAAGAAAGAAATGTTTTTGTTGAAAGTTTTATCTGGTGTATGCCTTGCAACGACTATCTTGTATGTTTGGGATAAGCTATGAGGGTACCTTGATTTGTGGCTTTGAAGCACCATTGATTTTACTTTTTGACTTTAAGTTAACACTACAATGGCCGAGACCATAGCCCGTTGAGTTTAGTTGAATTTGTGGAAGGCTGTAAATGCATTTTTGAAAGCATGCCAATTGCAACTTATGCTCGTATACTGATTATGGTACTGTTTATTCAAATTTATAGCTTGACTACGAAAGAAGTGCCCAAGATTGGAAGAAGATAACACGATCGTCTGCTGGTGACTGGAATAGAAATGTGGACATAATGGTGCAGTGGTCTCCATTTTCAAGTGAGGCGGATCTTCTACGACAGGTAATATTTGTTTACAAATTCTGGAAGTCCTGGTGTTAGGAAGAATTTTCTGGTTTGATGCAGTGGAATTGGAGAGCTTCTGCTATAAGCACCTTGAGAATATATGCAGATGTGTAATGCTAGACATCCCAAGATTTTTTAATTAGATCAGACAGCTGATATGAGATGGCTCACTGTGGTCAAAGAGTATAAAACTTGGAGGGCATACAGATTTTGAGCACTTCGACCACTGTGTTCCTTTGTTATTTCATCTACTTTTGGTTGGAAAAATGGGGACATATAAGTTATTCTACTTATAACTTTTTTGACTCTGAATCTCGATATGTAATTACTTCTTTTGGTAGCAATAGGATTACATCCAATAATTACCACTCTCCTAAATCTACGTAGGCCATTTTGAAGCAGAAAAAGGAATCCTTCAGTCATGTCAAGTATCAATTTTATACTTCATATTGTAGAAACTCTTCCACGGTTCACCTGGTATTATTGTTGGGTTCTTTGTTATACCTTTCAGTTGTTCTAAACCAGAAGGCCTGTCGTTCTCTCTTGGTCAAACTGGAACTAGTATGTAGGAACTTTATCTCTTGGTCAAACTGGAACTATTTTGTGGGAAACTTTATCTCAGGTTAATGCCTGCTACCTGAAGCTTGTAATAGGACTTCCTTATGGTGCTTTGAATGGGGTATGAGCAGGTGGCTTAACGTCAAAATGCTTTACTTCCTCCATTGGGTTCACTCTACATGTTATTATATGTGGTGTATACTTGTGGTCTGGATTGTCACAACCTGAACTATCCGTTTACCTCTTCCACTTTAGTACTCATTCTAATGTTGCATAGCCCTTCTCTGGTTCCTTTTCAAATGCTGACTAGTGGTTATTGTCTTGTTTTTATAATTCCTCTTTTCAGTTTAATCGGATGAAAGATCATGGAACGCTTGTAATCATATATAATCTTTGGGAGGATGATCAAGAACTGTTGGATCTTGATTTTGACACAGATCAACATGTATGCTTCCGTTGTCTTACCAAATCATGTATTTTTTTCCTTTTCCTAAGAATCATGAATATGATTGAGTATTATATTCTTTTCATGAACTTAATAGTATCTACTAAATATCTTGCAGGACATCCAAATTAGAGGTTTCAACCGAGATGATAAGAATATACAAATGGCACAACAATACCCCAACTCTCATCACTACTTGACGTATCAACATCCATTAAGGGTAACTGGTGCAAGTTTACCATATTACATGCAGTTGACAATGTGTTCAGCTAGATTGACAACTTGTGTCTGGTTGTCTCAACAAGCACCACATTTCCACATGCTACTTTTCCTTACTTGCTTGTAGATTCCTATTTCCCGGTTCAAGTTATTGAGGTTGTTAATCATGAAACAAATTTTTTCGTCCAAATTCTAATAGCATAGCCTTTAGATCAATTAGTAACTTAACATGGTATCCAGGGTCTAGTTTCACAATCTGCTCACCTTCATGTAATTTTGGTTTCTTTTTATGTTTGTTAGCTTGGTAATGGTACACCTTGATTTACATCTCATTGATGTGTCTTCCCTCGTGCAATTGGGGCCTTGCACGAGAGAGGAGTGTTAAGCACTTAAGCTTGATATGCACTGTTGGGTCCATTCCCTAATAGCTTTTGTACTTAACAAGCTTTATACCTATTCTATGCCGTCCACTACATAAACTTACCTTTGATTGCAAAGCTCGCAGTTCAATCTGCCTATAGATCTTGGAAATATTCTGTATTCAGTTTTTCTTTTTCTGATTTGAAGATGCAATTGTGATTGTGAGTAAGAGACTGTTAGTAATATGACCTGTTTAAAAGTTCATCTGAATAATCTATAAATGTGGATTCTAGGAATTGTTTAGTTATTTGGGATAGCTGGATTAGGTATTGTCAACTGTAATTGCTTGCAGTTTAAAAATCTTTATCCAACCAAAGGTAGGATACGTACTCTCTGCAGAAGCTATGAAGCATAAGTCTGATGACCCAAACAAATTTTAATATAGGTGGCTTGGTAGCCAAGGGCTTTATAGATATTCATTCGGATTTTCTTTAACATTATTGTGCTGTTGTGGGATACACACACCGACAGAATACACCCTAGAGTACATCTAACAAAGAGCTACAACTCACATCTATTTTACAATCTGCTTTTTGGTTGCACCTAAGATTGTACTGCTGCAAAGTATTAAAGCAACAAATCTGCTTTCTACTATGAATCATGGAGTACTTCATATTATAACAGACATTTACAAATACATAAGAGTACGTAATAGATCAATAAGCATATTGGTCAGGTTAAACACTTCTACATATAAAAGCATGTCATAGACCGACATGATGTGCACCTGCACTCATCTAATTATGCGATGACAACGCTTCATTGCTTATCTGCACCTGCAAGTATGATATGATATAGCCTTGAAACGATGAAACATGAATTTGGGGTCCTTTTCCATCGGGTTATTGTCATCATTGTTTGTATTTTCCAACGATGATTCTAATTTACTAAATTTTGTCTTGCCGACAATTTTTTACAGAGTTACGCATCAATTTTATATCTCAGAATTCCTGCTGGCTTCCAAGTCATTCTTCGTGGGAAAGATGTTGAGCACCACAACATAGTGAACAACATGATGATGACACAGAAGGTTACCTACTGCCCAAATGGTTCTGGTCAGTTTCACTTCAATTTCCCCTCTAATTGTCAGATGGTCGCTGTTGTAACCAAGGGTTCGTGAAGGATGCAAAATCTCATAATGATGTCCAAGGGTTCAATGTTTATCATAAAAATCGGCTTATTAAGGTTAGGTTTTTTGCCTCAATTGTAAATACATTGCACGTTTGGCACTAATCTTTGTTAGTGTGACACGCCAGTTCTCTATTATGGGTAAATATGCTTGGGGAACATAACACCAAGCTGTGGTGCTCTTCACTTATTACCATTTAGGCCATCTGCTACAACTAATGTTTGAAATTAGTAACCGATTTTTTCTTTCAGCTTATAGTGTAAACTCTTTCCATTGTCATCTTACAATTACCTTTATAATAATTGGGTTTTACAGTTCCTCTTTGAACTAAAACTTGCCTCTCTGTTATGTAGACATTTGGCTTTGTTATCCTAGTGAAAGTTTAGATGATCCTGCTTATTATCTTATGGAAGAAAGAGATTTTCCTCTCTTACTACTTTACCAAATAAAATGCTACTCTTTCTTTACTTGACCCTACCGTTCTCCTATTGTTCAGTTCAACCTGAGACTGATCTTTGCCTATGCTAGTTAACTACCTTCGGTCCCCCAAATCGACTTAATCGTGGCGACCTCCTGGCCCAACGACCAATAACTCTAGTCGCTACTCCCACTTGATGGAACCTAGGATCATGGCGAGAAGGTTGGTGGGGGTGGTTCCATGTTCCATCTCCGCCGACAAGGCAAGGCATTTCCCTTTTCGGAAGAAAGGAAGATGGACGTCTAAACCCTTTATTCAATCTTTTATCTGTATAGCCATATATGAACTGAAGTGAATTCTAATGTCTAGCCGCACTCCTAAGATTGGTTTACCAATTCTAATGTCTCCTGCACTCACTTCTTCCCAAAGCAGCAGCTGACATGGACCTTCCTCTGGTTGTGTCAGCGATGACAACTCCTCCAGTGCTACCTCTGGTTGGAGCTGTTGGGGGCCTCTGACCTGTAGCTCCATGTGGAACTCAGGCAGCTCTTGTCTATGGCAACAAAATAGAAAGACATATATTCTCAAAAACCAATTTTCAAACACCAAATCATAATCAATCTTTGCAGGAGTTGATCTGTACATGTGAACCAGTTGTTCGTGGTCTTGGTGGAGGAGTGGGCTGTGAAATATGTTGTGGCCTAGGTGGAGGAGTGGGTTGTGAAATATGTTGTGGCCTAGGTGGATGAGTTGGCAGTGAGACAGCTTGTGGCCTTGATGGGGGAATGGGCTGTGGGGGAGTTAGCTGTGAGACAGCATGTGGCCTTGATGGGGGAGTGGGTTGTGGGGGAGTTGGCTGTGGGGGAGTGGGCTGTGGGGGCTGTGAAGGAGTGGGCTGTGGAGGAGTAGGCTGTGGAGTGGGCTGTGGAGGAGTTGGTTGTGCTACTGATGGATTGGGAAGTCTTCTTCCCTAAAGAGTTAACATTAAAAAAAACCATATGAATACATGATCCAAATTATTAACAAACTTGATCCAAATTAAACTTGAGGGGGCTTTTTGAAACATTAACAAAATATCATATGGCTTTTTGAGACTTTAATAAAACTTCAGGTGCCTCTTTGCAACACAATACATTATCAAGGTGTTGATATGCAACCACAGAAGGTGTTTATTTGCAATAATGTTTTAACAGTGGGTGCCTTTTTACAACAGAGCAAAACACAAGGAGTATATGTGATTAAGATAATAGCACAACAAAAAAACACAGGCTTTGCATTACCAAATTGCACATGTGATTAAGAAATTACCCTTTTCCTTTTGGCTGGAGTGACAGTACTGTCCACTGTCTTTTCTTTTCCTTTGCTTGTGTTGGACTGTAAGAAAAAGAAAACATGGCCCACATTAAGCAAATCACAAGAGTTTCATTTGGCCCAGAGCATGTTAAAAGAGTAAGATAACAAAAATTTGACTGGGCCACACCTGATGAGGTTCTCTTATAAGTCTAGACTGTGGATGGACTGGTCCTTTGCATGACCTTTTGTTGTGACCCATCTCCAAGCATCTTGCACATGTGACATACTTCTGGCTCCTGCCCACTGTAGCAGGATCTCTGGGCTCATCATCACCCCTTCTCTTAAGCTTTTTGGGCCTACCTGGTGGTCTTCTGTAGCTAGGTGGAGCCAAAGCATCCAAACCAGTAACCACCCATGCATCCTCACTTGGAACAGGATGTATCATACTGCCATAAGCTCCCAAATAAACATCCTTGCTATAGCAATTGTCTACATATGCTTCAGGCCTCTCTCTGTTCACAAATATGGCAGCCACAGCATGACAGCAGGGTATCCCAGTGAGATCCCACATCCTACAATTACAAGTCCTTACAGCCAAGTTCACAATCCTAGTTTTATTAAAATGCTCCACCTCAAACTCCAGCTGACCAGACCAACTTGCAAAACAGTTCCTAGCTTCTGCCACATTACACTCTAACTTCCTAACAATATTAGGACATATTGCACCCTCATATTTCTCCATCCCTTTCTTCTTTATCTACAATCTGTTCATCAAATTTTTTTCTTATCCATTCAAGCATGCTAACAATTGGTAAGTCCCTTGCTTCCATAATGTATGCATTAAATGACTCACTTAGATTATTCACAAGTGAATCACACTTGGCATGGGTACTGAAGTGGGATCTTGACCATTGACTGGGATGTAATGGTTCTATATAATTCATAATTTCTCCATCTTTATCTAAATTCCTTAGCTTCCCAATCCAGTAATTGAAATCATTAACTGTTCCTGTCCTGGCAGAATTCCACAGATAGTCCTTCACCTCTTTACCACCCCATTTCTTTTAAAATTTTCATACAACTGTCTCATACAAAATCTGTGCTCTGTGGTAGGTAAGAGATCCTTAAATGACTCCACCAAACCTTTCTGTTTGTCAAAAATAAATACCAAGCTCTCACTACCCCCAAGATCATCAATCAGTTCTGTCAAAAACCAAGACCAACTATCCCTGGTTTCTACCTCAACAACAGTTACAGCAACTGGGAACATGTTGTCATTCTCATCCCTAGCCACAACAGACAACAATTGCCCACCATAAAGGCCCTTTAGATGACAACCATCCAGTCCAATAAAGGGCCTGTAGCCTGCCAAAAATCCAGTTTTGTATGCCTCAAATCTAACATACAACCTCTTGAAAACAGGTGCCAGATCTGGATTTGGCCTAATTGTCTCAACTTTGAAACATGTGCCAGGGTTGTGCTTCTGCAATGTTGTCCCATAATCCCACAGTCTTGCAAATTATGCCTTGCTGTCCCCCTCTAGTTGTTCTCCAGCTAACCTTTTTGCCCTATATATCTTATGCTTGCTTGCATTAGCAAACATGTCTCTATAAATTTCTTTCTTCATAACCCCTACCTTCCAGTTGGGGTCATCTCTTAACTTATCCTTATACCTTTGTGCAAGATAATTAACACTAATCAAATGGTTATTGTAGTCCCTCCCATAATTGTGATCTGGTCTAAAGGTCTTGATTTGCCATGTAGTGGTTCCCTGCATGGGAGAAGCATGAACCCTAAAGTCATAGTTCTCATATTTGCAAACACAGGTAATCCTTTTGCTATCATTGTGCTGGTAGTCAAAGTCATACCCCTGTCTAATGCTCCAATCTTTAACAACAGCTTTAAGCACCTCTCTATTTGGAAACATCAAGCCAACCTTCAATGTTGGCCCATCCCTATGGTTCAGGTCATCAGCACAAAAATTTGGCCACCTATTTCCATCTTAATCTTCATCTGAGTCATGAACACGCCTCAGATCATCCTCTTCCTCACCCTCAGAATACCAGTCTTCAGGGGGATAATTGCTATGACCCCTCTGCTTAGGGTTAGTGATAAATATGTCATCATCTCCTGGCCCCTCTAAATCTTTACCCAACTAGGAATTGTAGGGTCATCAGGCTCTGCACCATCATCATCAGCATTCACACCACCATCATCAGTCCCTTCACCCTCAGCAGTTCCTTCACCCTCAGTATTCATACCACCTCAGTTGTCAAACCACCATCAGTTGTTTGTTCACCAACACTAGTGTCCAACACACTCTCAGCGACACCAGCCTCAGTATTCACACCACCATCAGTTGTTTGTTCACCAACACCAGTGTCCAACACACTCTCAACTACGCCAGCCTCAGTATTCACACCACCATCAGCATTTTGTTCACCAACCCCAGTGTTTAACACACCCTCAGTCACACCACCAACATGTTGTTCACCAACCCCAGTGTTCAACACATTCTCAGTCACACCACTTCGAGTACCTTGACCAGCCTCAGTAGCTACACCCTGAGTACCTTCACCACCCTAAATAGCTTCACCCTGAGTACCTTCACCATGATCAGTAGCTTTACCCTGAGTACATTGTCCTTGAATACTTTGCCTAACATGAGTAACTTTAACACCCTGAGTACCTTGCCCAGCATCAACAACATCCCCATCCCCTATTTCCACATCACCATCACCTACTAGTGTAGACCCATCTCCTATTGCAAGGTGGGGAGGATTATTATCTACAACTACTATGGGATCCATGCCCCTTATGACATATATGACTACATTGTGACCATGATAATGATACAATGCATCATTTAAACCCCTATCATCAAGTATTAACATCAACCCATTGTTAAATGTCTTTCCAGGTATCCTATAAGTCATGGTGCTAGTAGCAGGTAATCCTAAACTCAAGCACATATCTAGAAGCTCCCAGTATGAAAGGTAGTTAGGGTCACATTCAAACTATTCTACTTTGTCTCTAGTCCAAGACATATTGGGTGGATCTGTAAAAACCCCCCCATGATGAATTTCAATGGTGATTTTGCCTGACATTCTGCCAATTGAAAAACAAAGAAATAATTTAATAGAGTACTTGTCTAACCTAAAGCAACTTTTTTAACACGTGAAATCATTAAGAAATAATAGGGTTCAATATGGTGGGGTAAGGTTCAATATGGTGGGGGACAGAGGGACCACAAGCAATCAACAACACAACAAACTGAATAACTTTGTAATACATAATAGGACAATCGGTTGCATGCATGTGAATTGACAGAAACATATAATACACAAAATCCCTAGGCAAGGCCGAAACCTTAGATTACATAGAAACCCTAGAAATTTAAAAAATCGTAAATTAACATAGAAACCCTAGATTGCATAGAAACGTTTCCCAATATCACGAATTAAATATACTTTCGTTTGTCAAAATCACGAGTTCAACCTAAAAGCATTTCTCAAAATAATAAAATTACCTGGAATCGCACTTAGTTTTGTGTTCGACTTTGTCTTTGATTTCCACCAGTTCCAAATACTTCAATTTACGACACCAATGTTCGACTTCGTTCCTGATTTGTGTCTTCCTTGTAGATTATTTCACATTCTTTCAATTCGGTTTATGGGATCTTGTTAGAAAGTGACGGGTTGAGGAGAGAGATGGTGAGAATTCGAGTCAAAGGTCTTGAGTATAGTGTTTGACAAACGAGACCAATGTGGTTATATACAAGGGTAGTTTAGGGAATTCCTTAATTCCGTAACGGGAGTTGACGGATGTAACACTTTTTAAACCTTAGGTGTCTTCTTGAAATTTTTGTAACTGGAGGGGTCTTTTTGCAACTACCCAAACCACAGGGGTATTTTACGCAATTTTCCCTTCTTTATTTTACTCTTCCTGACCTCCATTCTCAGGCATGTATGTAGAAGTGGATTCTGCCTACTAATTGTATGAAATTGTGGAATAGGAGTTTATCCGTCACTTTTGTTTGATACATTCTAATTTTGCAGACACTTCTCCCTCCTAATTACCATCCTCACACCCCTCCTCGACCTAAAAAGAAGAGTGCCACCTTGAGTGGTAAGGTTCCAACAGGTGCAAATCAGTATTCGTCTCATAAAAATCAGAAGTTGGGAAAAGAATTAGATGGACATCCCAACTCAGTGGACAGGACTCATGGGAACGGACTTGTACAGTAAGGGTAAGAGCGGAAGGAAGGCCTCTTTAAATTCTGAGAAAGGATAAAGTTATTCAGGGCTGTTGACTTTTTGATTTTGATGATTCCAGACATATTATCTCTAACATTAATCTGACAACTTTATTAAGATAAACATTTCAGGATTTATCTCTTAATCAAACAAAGACAAGATCTTGACGTGGACAAAGCTTGAATCAAAACTTGAACTCGGGATTTAAAGCCATGGACTACATTGAAGATGCAAGAACCTGATGTCAAATTTTTTTCTTGTCAGTATAAGTCTTTCTTAAAAGATCTGACAGAAATTCTAGTAAAGAACCAAATCTTTTAGTCGAAGTCAAGTGTTTCAGTCGAAGTCATCAGTTTTAGTCGAAGTCAAGCATTTCAGTCGAAGTCATCAGTTTTAGTCGAAGTCAAGTGTTTTAGTCGAAGTCATCAGTTTCAATCGAAGTCAAGTGTTTCAGTCGAAGCCAAGACTTTCAGTCGAAGCCATGACTAGCTAAATGTTTTAGTCGAAACAAAAACTTTTAGTCGTAGCCAAATCATTTGTTTTTAGTCGAATCCTTTTTTGGACTTTTCCTTCCTAACGGTTCACTTCTACTACATATATGAATAGGGGGTCCTTGGGAGCATTTACTCTCCCTCATGCAAAAATCTTTTTCATACTCTCAAATACATCTCAAAAACTCTCTCATCTTGATATCTTATCTTTCATTCTCTATTGAGTGAGTTTTTATCCTTGAGATTGTTCATAGTGAGCTTCTTGGTTTGGTTCTTGAAAGGATATAGATCTTCCCACCTAAGAAGGCTTAAATCTTATTATTCATTGTAATATTTGCTCAAGAAGGAGCTTGTTTGTTTACATTCAACTTGTAAATCTCTTTTCATTTGTAATCTGTTGGAAACCTTGGAAGGGTTTCGGAAATTGTACTGCGGTTTGAGCTAGCACCCGAAGCTAGTTGGTTTAGTGAAAGGCTCGAGTAGGTCTCCCTTGCGTGGAGTGCTCGAGGACTGGACGTAGGCTGGTGGGGCCAAACCAGTATAAATCTCTGTGTTAAATTTATCACTGTTATATTTGTCATCACTTTGTATCTCAGTTTTTAATTTATACTCAAAGCTGTAAAACACCTATTCACCCCCCTTAGGTGTATTTAAGGACCTACAAATGGTATCAAAGCCATGTGCTCTGGTTATTTTCTTTGACTTAATCGTCAAGAGCTAAAGATCGCGTTATGGAAGAAGGTTCAGCAACCACCAGGCCACCACTGTTGAAAAATGACAACTACAGCTACTGGAAGAATCGCATGAGGAATTTTCTCAGGCAGGATACACACGTCTGGTATGTTGTTGAAAATGGTCCTATAATTCTGATGAAGGATGGACCAGATGGAACCAAGATTCTGAAAGGAATTCTTGAAATGGACTCTCATGAGGCGCAGCTCTTCTCTATGGATGACAAAGCTAAGAACATTATCAGCTGTGGCCTCGACATGAATGAGTACAATCGAGTCTCAGCATGTGAGACTGCTAGAGAAATGTGGAGGTTGTTGGAAGTTACTCATGAAGGTACAAATCAAGTAAAGGAGACCAAGATCAATATGTTGGTCCAGCAGTATGAGGCCTTCAAGATGAAGGAGCACGAGTCCATAAATGAGATGTTCTCCAGATTCACATTTATTATAAATGGACTAAAGCTTTTGGGTAAAATCTACCCCGAGAAAGAAGTTGTCCAAAAAGTTCTCAGATCTCTCCCAAAGAGATGGGAAGCAAAGCTCACAGCCATTCAAGAGGCAAAGGATTTGAATGTGCTGAAACTCGAAGAATTGGTGGGTTCTCTAATGACTCATGAAATTACAATGAAAATTCATGACGAGGAAGAAACTACCAAGAAGAAGAACTTAGCTCTTAGAGCTGAGGCCTCACATGAACTTTCAGAAAGCAGCGACGACTCTGATCCTGAAATGGCACTAATCACTCGAAAGTTCAAGAAGTTTCTTGCAAGCAAGCGAGACGGGAAGATTAGGAGAAATCCTACAAACCAATCACATCAGAGAAATAATGGTGATTGGAACGTAAAGGAAAGTGCTGACGCCTGCTATGAGTGTGGTAGAACTGGGCACATAAAAAAATAATGTCCACAACTCAAGAACAAGACTGTAAGTAGCAACAGTCGAGATTTCAGAGAAAAGAAGTTCAAGCCTAGAAAAGCTCTGCTAACTTGGGATGACTCGGATGAAAGCGACAAAGAAATTAACGAAGATGATGAAGTAGCCCAACTTTGCTTCATGGCCAAAGATGAAAATTCCAAGGTAATCTCTGAGAATCCCGATTTCAATGAACTCAAGTCAGCTTTTCTATAACTAAATGAAAATTATGAAAAGTTAAAAGTTAAGAATGCCAATCTAAAAAGTAAAGCTCTTTCTTTAATTAATACTGTTGAAGAGTTGGAAGGCGAAAAGGAAGAATTTCAAAAAAAGATTGAACTCTATATTTTTGAAAATACTTCCTTGAAAAATAATCTGAACGCTTCTAAGAAGGAAAACTCTCTTTTGTCCTCTAAAATTCAATCTCTCCATGAAGTAAAAGCTCCAGTTGAAAACAATCTTTTAAAATCTCAATTGGAAGATATTTCTATGCAAAAAATTAATCTAGAAAAGGAGATTGAAGATCTGAATTTTACCCTTTCAAAATTTACTCAAGGAAGAGAGAATTTAGATATTCTTTTGGAAAGACAAAGATGTGTTTTTGAGAAATGTGGAATTGGATACGACCCTTCAAAGAAGCAAAAGGGACTATAAAAACTTCTTTCACAAAAATTTAGCTTCTTGCTCGCCTTTCACACTCTGTACAGTATGTAAAAAGAAAGGGCACTTAGCTAAAAATTGTCCTCGTAGTGCTGTCAGAAATAAGGCATTCCCTTCTATTACAAAAAACAAAGTGAAACAAGTTTGGGTGCCAAAATTTCGTTTATCTAATCTTCCAGGACCCAAGAAAGTGTGGGTACCTAAAGGAACGAAACCAGAGTCTATTGTAGGTATGCTTGAAAGCAAGGACAGATTACAACAAATAGATTCTCGACAGCGGATATTCAAGACATATGACCGGTGATTGCTCTCTTTTCTCTCACATCACTTCGAAGAATGGAGGACTTGTTACCTTCAGAGACAACTCAAATGGGAAGATCATTGGTAAAGGTAAAATTGGTACAGGCTCCATTACTATAGAGAATGTATCCTTGGTTGATGGGTTGAAGTTCAATCTGATAAGTATCAGTCAACTCATCGATAGCGGACACAAAGTGCAGTTCGAAGGCGATAAATGCCTAATCTGTCATGCGTCAGATGGAGGTACCTTGGTCGGTAAGAGAGATGGTAATATCTATACTTTATCTTTTGATGCATCTGACTCTTCGCGGGAAGTTTGTCTTTCCGCTCAGCATAATGATATTTGGTTGTGGCATCGTAGATTAGGTCATGTTCACATGGACCTAATCAAGAAACTTCTCTCGAAAGAGCTTGTCAGAGGCCTTCCTAAGCTAAGGTTTGTCAAGGATAAGATCTGCGATGCCTGTCAATATGGTAAACAGTCAAAAACATCCTTTCAAGCCAAAAATGTCGTTTCCACTTCTCGCCCTCTTCAACTCCTTCATTTAGATCTTTTTGGCCCTTCGAGAAATGTCAGCCTTGGTGGAAAATTTTATGCTTTCGTTATTGTTGATGATTTCTCCAGGTACACCTGGGTTCTTTTTATAACTCATAAGGATGAGGCGTTTGAAATTTTTTTTAGTCTTGTTAAACTACTTCAAAATGAGAAGGAGTTGAAGCTTGTAAAAATTAGAAGTGATCATGGCGGTGAATTTGAAAAAGATTTTATTCTTTTTTGCATTGAAAATGGCATTTCACATGAGTTTTCTGCTCCTCGAACACCTCAACAAAATGGGGTTGTAGAGAGAAAGAATCGTACTTTGCAAGAAATGGCCAGAACCATGCTTCATGAAAATTCTCTACCAAAATATTTTTGGGCCGAAGCCGTCAGCACTTCTTGTTACGTGTTGAACAGAGTACTCATCAGACCAATTCTTGATAAAACACCTTACGAATTGTTCTCAAATCGAAAACCAAAAATCAATTATTTCAAGGTTTTCGGCTGTAAATGTTTTATTTTGAACAATCGTGAAAATTTGGGAAAGTTCGATGCGAAATCTGACGAGGGAATATTTCTTGGTTATTCTTTAAAAAGTAGAGCATATAGAATTTATAACCGTAGAACTATGACTATTGAAGAATCTATGCATGTAGTATTTGAAGAATCTAACGTTGAAAAACCTAGTAAGAATGCAGGTGATGACAGTGAAGAACTCTCACTGGACTTGAACAACAAACTTAATGTTTCTTCAACCGAGGGAGAGTGCACAACATCCACTCACAACAACAGTGATGTGACACAGCCACTCCCAAAAAGTTGGAAATACTCATCAAGTCATCCACTAGAACAAGTCATAGGTAATGTAGAACGTGGAGTTACTACACGATCTACGGTAAATCTTTTCTGTGCGGAATTTGCTTTTCTTTCTCAAATTGAGCCTAAAAATATTTCTGAGGCTCTAAACGATTCTGAATGGATTCTTGCCATGCAAGATGAATTGAATCAATTTGAGAGAAGCAATGTTTGGTCACTAGTCCCGGCTCCTGTTCAACAAAAGGTCATTGGAACTAAGTGGGTTTTTCGAAACAAACTTGATGAAAATGGCCATACTGTTCGTAACAAAGCTAGACTAGTTGCTCAAGGATACAATTAAGTTGAAGGGGTTGATTTTGATGAAACCTTTGCCCCAGTTGCTCGACTTGAAGCTATCCGAATGCTTTTGGCATTTTCATCTCATTTGAATTTTAAACTTTTTCAAATGGATGTGAAAAGTGCTTTCTTGAATGGGGTAATACAGGAGGAAGTTTTTGTTAAACAACCTCCTGATTTTGTAAATGAAAAATACCCCGATCATGTCTTCAAGCTGAAAAAGGCTTTGTACGGTCTTAAACAAGCCCCTCGAGCTTGGTATGATCGTCTTAGCAGCTTTCTCATTGATCATGGATTCTCTCGTGGCAAAGTCGATACCACACTCTTCACGAAAATTCGGAATTCGCATATCTTAATAGTTCAAATATATGTTGATGACATTATTTTTGGTGCCACTGACGATGACTTATGCCAAGAGTTTGCTGAGAATATGCGCAGGGAATTTGAGATGAGTATGATGGGAGAACTTACTTTTTTCCTTGGACTTCAGATCAAGCAGTCAAAAGAAGGAATTTTTATAAGTCAGTCTAAGTACTCACGGGAGCTTTTGAAACGGTTTGGCTTGGATAATGCTAAACCTAGAGGGACCCCGATTTCTCCTAGCGTTAATCTTGTGAAAGATGAAAATGGTAAAGATGTAGATAACAAACTTTACTGTGGCATGATTGGTAGTTTGCTCTACCTTACTGCTTCTAGACCTGACATAATGTTTAGTGTATGCATTTGTGCTCGTTTTCAAGCTTGTCCCAAAGAATCTTATCTTTCTGCAGTTAAAAGTATTTTTAAATATCTTACTGGAACTTTAAATTTGGGACTCTGGTATCCACGGAACTCCTCGCTAGATCTAGTAGGTTTTTCTGACTCTGATTATGCGGGATGTCTTGTTGATCGAAAGAGTACTAGTGGCACATGTCAGTTCCTCGGCGATGCTTTAGTGTCGTGGCATAGTAAGAAACAAACTTCTGTGGCTCTCTCCACTGCTGAAGCGGAATATGTTGCAGCTGGAAGCTGTTGTGCCCAAGTATTATGGACGCGTTAAACTTTATGAGATTTTGGTGTCTTCATAGATCATATTCCTATTATGTGCGATAGTAGCAGTGCTATTGACATTAGTAAAAATCCTGTCCAACACTCACGCACTAAGCACATCGATATTCGTCACCATTTTCTCCGAGACAACGTTCAGAAAGGATTAATAGAACTCAAGAAAGTTGGCTCTGAAGATCAGCTCGCAGATATATTTACAAAACCGTTAGCTGAATCCTCCTTTTGTTCACTTCGTCGTCGCTTAGGAATGTGTGATCTTAGCTAAATCTTTTTTACCAAAATGACCGCTTCATTTTTTGCTCATTCATCGTTTAGTCGACTAAAAGCTTTTCAGTCGACTAAAAGTACTTTTTCAGTCGACTATAACTTCACTTTCAGTCGAATGCGAGTCGTCATCCACTTTCAGGATCATTCGGTTTAAGTCGACTCAAAGTACACTTTCAGTCGACTAAAACCTAATCAGTCGACTGAAAGTCATGTTTCAGTCGACTAAAAGTTTGTCGTCTATAAATAGGCCCACCTTTTCACTTTAACTTTTTACTGTTCCCTTTTCACTATTTGCTTTTCGTTTTCACAGACTCACACTTTTCTTCTCTCTCCTGTCGTCCACATGTCACTACTAGGACCCACATGGACCCGAATCCTCGTCCTCGTAGTCGTCGTCGTCGTCTACTCATTGACTCTGACAATGAGTCCGACGAGGCTCCTACCTCGACTGATGCTCCTGTTACTGCTGCTGCTACTCCACCGCCATCCTCCCGCCGCCGCACTCGTCCAACTTCAGTCGCTGCTACCCGTCCTTCGTCCTCTGCACCAGTCCCTCCGCCATCTACTGCTCCACCATCCTCAGGTAATGTTGCTCCTACTCCTCCTCCACCTGTTGCCCCTTCTTCATCTTCATCTGCACCGCCACCAACCTGTCCACCCCCTACCTGTCCCTATATCTCACCTACCGATATACTTCACATTCCCCATTTCTTCCCCTCCGTCGAAGACCAACTCACCTACTATACCAGTTTCGTCAATCGCGAGGTCATCCCCGGTCGCCCAAGTGATGTCGCTCTCATGACTCAACTTGGCCTTACCAGCATTTTTGAGCGAATGGGATGTCTCTCCATTCTCTCTCCTCCCGCCACTTATTACCCGACCCTTGTTCGCATGTTCTACTCCAACATGCATTTTTTTCGCTCCACCACCCTCCTCTCTGACCACTTCTGTGAATGGGGTCCACATACGTCTCGATGCCACCACCTTTCTCGATGCCACCACCTTAGGCCAAATACTCGGTTTCACCAATCCATCCTCAACCCTTGTCTTCACCGCAAACACGTGGTGTACCTCCAGCTCTTTTACTCCCCTCCAACAAACCCAAACTCTTCTAGGTGACCCGTCCATTTCTCGGCCCCGTAAACCTAGTCTAGGTGACCTCTCTCCTCTTCACCGTGTTCTTCATCTTATCCTTTGTTATAATCTCTCTGCTCGCTCAGGATCTTATGCTACCTTTTCCTATTTAGACATCATCCTTCTCACCCACTTCATTCGAGGTTCTCCTTTAAACATTACGGGCATCATCATGCTCGTAATGAAAGCCCAAAAAACAAAATCCTCTGCCAATCTTCCTTTCGGACTCCTGCTCACCCGTGTTTTTGAACATTTTCATGTCCCTCTGCCCACCTCTACCTCGGAGTGTATCCCCCTTCCGAGTCACCATGTTCTTGACGAAACCTCTCTTCGTCGTACTAATTTCGTCCTTCGCTCTGATCTCACCTCCGACACTGTCCTTCTTGAGCGCGTCACTACTACCGATCCTTCCCATACCCAGTCTGTTCCGGCCTCTGCTCCTGCTTCTCTTCCTCCTCCCTCGCCTGCTCCCGAAATTCCTTCAGCCGCGTTTTCTGCTCCTCCCTCGTCTATTCCACCAACACCACCTTTTTCTACTCCGTTCATCCCCCCTGCACAGACTGACCCATCTAGCTCTTTCCCCTTTCCTCCCCCTGACCCTTCCTCCTCGATCCCACATCTGCCCACTCCTCCTCTCCCTTTTTTCTCTAGTCCGCTTGACGACTTCTTCAACCTAAATTTTGATGAGTTCCTCTCTTCCGACACCCCCAACCTCTCTGAAACTCTTTCACGACTTTCTACTTCGATTCAGTTAATTCTTGAATCGCAAACCACCCTTGCTGCTACTGTTGCAGCTAACCACACCGCTCTCCTTCATGGGCTTACTGCCCTTCAGCAGTCGGTTCAACACTCCTCCGCTCAGCTTCTCTCGAACCAAATCGACTTTCACAACCTGCTCAATGACCTTACTGCTAACCTTTCCTCTCTTCCCCTCAATCACACTCCCCTCATGGAATGTTTGAGTCGGATGCAGCAAGATCTTCGTCACCAGCAGGAAACTGCCCTTCGAGATCATCGTCTCCAGGCTTATCTCACTACGAGCATTCTAACTGAACAAAACCGCTACCTGGCTCATCAGATCTTCGATCAGGCACACGGCTTTCGGGTGACTCGTTCGGATATTTTTCCTTCTCGACACAATGGCACTGAAGGGGAAGAATGGTTCTTTAACCCGCATCTTCCCTACAACCCTCCGCAGCCGCGCTCTCCTCATGTCGTTGAAGTCGTTGAAGTCCCCACAACCGCTCCGCCACCTGCTGATCCCTCCTCCTCTACCCAGGGTGCTCGCCGCTCGGCCTTAGTTTTTGTTTTATTCATTTCTTCTTTTGCTTGTTGCATTAGCTGCCCCTCTTTTTGATTAGACAAAGGGGGAGAACAAGTACTTGTTGATTATTGTTTGAATTGATCATTCTTGTGTATGCATCTTTATTAATTCTTTGATTAGAATTTTATAAGATGCTCTTTATGTTATATCCTTGAGTAAATGTTTAACTGATTAAGGGGGAGTATATCATTTTTTTGTTAGAACTAATATTGTCATCATCAAAAAGGGGGAGATTGTTGACTTTTTGATTTTGATGATTCCAGACATATTATCTCTAACATTAATCTGACAACTTTATTAAGATAAACATTTCAGGATTTATCTCTTAATCAAACAAAGACAAGATCTTGACATGGACAAAGCTTGAATCAGAACTTGGACTCGGGATTTAAAGCCATGGACTACATTGAAGATGCAAGAACCTGATGTCAAATTTTTTTCTTGTCAGTATAAGTCTTTCTTAAAAGATCTGACAAAAATTCTAGTAAAGAACCAAATCTTTTAGTCGAAGTCAAGTGTTTCAGTCGAAGTCATCAGTTTTAGTCGAAGTCAAGCATTTCAGTCGAAGTCATCAGTTTTAGTCGAAGTCAAGTGTTTCAGTCGAAGTCATCAGTTTCAGTCGAAGTCAAGTGTTTCAGTCGAAGCCAAGACTTTCAGTCGAAGCTAAATGTTTTAGTCGAAACAAAAACTTTTAGTCGAAGCCAAATCATTTGTTTTTAGTCGAATCCTTTTTTGGACTTTTCCTTCCTAACGGTTCACTTCTGCTACATATATAAATAGGGGGTCCTTGGGAGCATTTACTCTCCCTCATGCGAAAATCTTTTTCATACTCTCAAATACATCTCAAAAACTCTCTCATCTTGATATCTTATCTTTCATTCTCTATTGAGTGAGTTTTTATCCTTGAGATTGTTCATAGTGAGCTTCTTGGTTTGGTTCTTGAAAGGATATAGATCTTCCCACCTAAGAAGGCTTAAATCTTATTATTCATTGTAATATTTGCTCAAGAAGGAGCTTGTTTGTTTACATTCAACTTGTAAATCTCTTTTCATTTGTAATCTGTTGGAAACCTTGGAAGGGTTTCGGAAATTGTACTGCGGTTTGAGCTAGCACCCGAAGCTAGTTGGTTTAGTGAAAGGCTCGAGTAGGTCTCCCTTGCGTGGAGTGCTCGAGGACTGGACGTAGGCTGGTGGGGCCGAACCAGTATAAATCTCTGTGTTAAATTTATCACTGTTATATTTGTCATCACTTTGTATCTCAGTTTTTAATTTATACTCAAAGCTGTAAAACACATATTCACCCCCCCTCTAGGTGTATTTAGGGACCTACAAGGGCCACCATCACCTTCTGCAGAGAATCTTGGTGGCAATGACTTGCCAACTGCCATACCTAAGAGACAAGCAAATGGACATTCTCATAAGGCATTATCTTCCAAGAATTCTTATAGGAAAGATACCTCTCTAGCAAATGAGTTGGAAAGTAAGGAAGCTGTAGAAGATAGCTCCTCAGGTGGAACAGCTGCTCGAATCACCACAACTTTACAATCCAAGGTCATATGTCTTGTTCTTTTTCCGTCTTTCGTCTAATATTGTACT
>JAVXUP010004609.1:0-29038 GCA_033070095.1 Escallonia herrerae
TATGTTTTGAGATCAACCATCTGAAACCAATAAAATAACCCTAGAGGGGGGGGGGTGAATAGGGTTTTAAGACTACTTTAAAACTTAACAAACAACAAGCCTCAATCTCAATAACTTAAATGAGCAAACAACCAATCTCAACACAAATGTAAGATGATAATGTAAAGAGAGAAGGGTTTAGAGATACTTGACAAGGAGAATTAAATGGTTCGGCTTGATATACCCACAAGCCTACGTCCACCCCTTCAAGGAAGTCCCTTGAAAGGCCCTAGAATCCACTAGTATGATCTTCCTTACGGGTCAAGATCGAACCTCTTACAATCCCTTGATGCTATGCCCACATCAAGAACAAGCTTTGACAAACCCAAAGCTCCAAAGCTTGACAACCCCAAGCTTTGATACAAGAACCTTTCAATGAAGAAATGTGTACAAGATTTCACTCTCAAGAAGTAGATGAGTACAAGTTTAAGCACTAGAACAAGAGAGATGAGTGTATGATGACTTATGAAAGTGTATATCTCTCAAATGTAAGCTCACAATAAATGCTCTCTTGAAAAGGATGAGAAATCAATGAAACAAGAGAGATTTGAACAATTGCTTTGATCTTTGAGAATATGAAAGATAAGAGAGCTTTGAATGCAATTGATGAATCAAAACTATGCCCAAGATGAGTATTTATAGAGGTGGGAAAGAATATGACCGTTTGGAGTTAGGTGGTGCATTAAATGCGCCAAACGGCTATTGCAGTCGACTGCAATGTCCCATTGCAGTCGACTGTATTCCCAAAGTAGCCGTTGGAAATTCAAATTTCCAACTTGCAGTCGACTGTAATCCCAATGCAGTCGACTGTAATAGGCTACTGGAAGTATTGCAGTCGACTGCATTCCAATGCAGTCGACTGTAATACCTCACTGCCCAAGTTGCAGTCGACTGCAATCCAATGCAGTCGACTGCATTCCAGAAAATGCAGTTTCTTAGTTTTCAAAGAATGAAAAACTTTTATGCATGCAAGGGAAACCTATGGGCAAATTCTAGGTATACAGTCATCGTAACGATCATCTCTCTACGTCTAGTTTACAAAGAAGGAAATAAAGCATAGTAAAGTTCAATCGACGAAATCCTTCTTTGATGCGTTCCGTTGAGAGTCTTTAAACGATTTGCTCGTCTAATTTTCCATTTGCATGAGTGTGAGATTGTTCCTATTGCTTCATCAACTCAATGCATGTTAGACAGCATAATCATCAATGTTAGTTATCATCAAAATCAAATATAATCCTAGGTTAAATAACCGTAGGGTTAACAATCTCCCCCTTTTTGATGATGACAAACATTGATTCAAATAATATGAGATATATAAGATAATGAACGCAAAGAAGCATGATTCAAATCATAAAAGGCTCCCCCTATCTTAAGCAATATAGGGCTCCCCCTAACTCAAGTAATATATGCTCATATATCAAATCCACATGAATCAACAATATTCAACAATATTTTCTCCCCCTTTTGACATCATTAAAAAAGATCAAGGGTGTGTGTGAAAGTGATCAACTTATGTATCCATCCATGGATAATCAATATAGCCAACAAGGGCATTTAAACAAAAAAATAAATACTTGAATAACCATCAAAAGGTGTACCAAGCACATGTATGAAAATAGCACATAAATTTTAAACCAGCGGCAGGAAGATAAGCGTGAATTAAGAGCGCTAATGCAATACTAAGAGTAGGATCCATGATAAGTTTTTGAGATACATAATTGAGTTTGATAAGCATAAATAAAAAGACATAAAGCATGTCCTAATGCCTAAGGACCCGATGGTGGAGGAGGGGGATGAAAGATGTCCTCCTCGGGACACTGAATCCCACAATGATCCTCCATGCGAGAAAGGCGTCGACTGAGCTGGCTGTGAGCAAGATCCATCCGACTGAAACCGGCATGCATATGCTGTTGCATCATATCTAAGCGTGTGAGGATCGCTTCATATCCGGAAGTAGAAGGACCGGAAGAAGTGCCCGCCTCATGTGTACTCGGAATGATCAACGGAGGTGGATCACGATCAAAACCATCACCGGCATCTCCCCCAGCATCATCATCAGCATCAGCAGCATCATCATCACCATCAGCATCATCATCATCACCATCATCATCAGCCTCATCATCATCATCATCATCATCATCATCATCAACAATGACATTTTCCAATTCAGGCTCAGGTAAGAAACGGTTACGATCATCTAAAAGGCCCTTCCTACGAAGAGTAGAGCAGTCTAGTACGATGTGCCTAGTAACCTCAATATACTCACCCAGAAGAGGTATGTCAAAGGCAGCAAGAATGTGAGTGAGTAGGAGGCCATAAGGTATAGCTAAGGCAGGATGTGAGGCGCTCCTAATCATGTTTAACATGATGAGACGAGGGAGGTTAAGCGGTGTGCTTGAGCGAAAGAAGGTCAAGAGCTGAACGTCTAAGTAAGAGACGAGTGAAAGACCGCCAGTTCGAGGAATGACGTTATGAGCGATGATATGATGGAACAAACGAGAGAGAGGAGGTAGGTCACGTAGGCTGGGTTTGCTCGCAACCCGAACCTGTCGACAATGAAGTGTGTGTCGAAGCTGTTCCTCAATAGAAAAAGGTCGGTCAAACCAATGTGACTGACCAGCGACAGGGATCATGTCTAACGAGAAAGAGAAGCCACTATCGGGGAGGTCTAGAAGAGTGGCTAGACGTGATTGTGAGAATGAAATGCGGCGTCCAAAAACATAGGAGGTGAGGGTACATGACTCAGAGGAAATGTTCCAAGTCAAATTCGCATAAAATAAGCGGATTGCATCAGGATAATATAGAATAGTGTTCCTATCGGTGAGGCGATCTAGATAACAATCCTGAAGGCATCTAAGTACACCTATGTTAAAAAGGAATGGAGTATCCAGTCGCAAACCTGGAGTCAAAGGTGAAGAGAGTTGTGCAGAAAAGCGATCGGCAGCCTCGCGGTTCCGATATCGATTTTGATCAAACTCGACCGCGATAGGCTCGGGCTCGGGCTCGGGCTCAGGTGCAGCTCGTGAGCGAGATGAACTGGCACGTGCACGTTTCTCTCTTGCCATACTTGAAATAATCTAAACAGAGAAATAATAAATGTAAGATAAAAGAAAAAAAAAATGAATTTATTATTTTTTATTTTATTATTTTTAAGATAAACCCTAATTTATGCAATTTTGGGAAAAATTCAATTTTGGACGAATTGAATGAAATTAACCACGTACAATCGAGTAATAGACATAACTAAGCATGAATCAAATGATGAAACATGCAATTGCATAAACAATTTGAAGAAATTTTGACAAATGAAGAACCCTAGTTTATGAAAATTGGGGAAATTCGAATTTTGCAAGAATGCAAGTAATTAAACTATGTAGAATCATGTAATAAGCATCCCTAAAGATGAATCAAGCATTAAATCATATAGAAGCATGCTAAATTGAAGTAGATCTGAAGAAATAATCTATAGAGAGCAATTCGAATTTCAACCGATTATGAACAATGTAGATGAAATGGATTAGAGAAAGTATGTAAATCATGAAGTAGAATGAGATTTGGGAGGATTTACGTACCAATTTCAAGCCAAACGGAGGAGAATTGAGTCCAAGGAGAGATGAGAACCTTTTTTTCGAAGAGAGAAGGAGTAGAGAGAGAAAGATTCTGCAGAAGAAGAGATCTGGGCACGATTTATGCCCTTCCCCCGTAATGCAGTCGACTGCATTCCCCAATGCAGTCGACTGTATTGACCAATGCAGTCGACTTCAATGCACAAAGTCAATCAGTCTAAAAAACAGATTATACATATGTATATAGCAATAAAAGTGTGCAAATATATTTTTTTTTATTTTTAAGATAGATAGATATCAATAAAACCAACGATGTTTGGAAAGGAAAAATTAACCAAAGCATGCTATAAGCATATGAGATAATGCTCAAGCATGTAACTAGCACAAAAATAACCTAGTCACATAGGTGAAGATATGCCAAGTTCTCTTCTAAGAGCGGTAAACCTCTTTGCATCTAACGGTTTAGTGAAGATGTCCGCTAGTTGGTGATTTGTGTCCACGAAATCTAGAACAATATCACCCTTTTGCACATGATCACGGATAAAATGGTGTTTGATTTCTATGTGCTTAGTGCGTGAATGTTGGATGGGATTTTTGCTCAAATCAATGGCACTAGTGTTGTCGCATAGGATAGGTATGTGATCATACTTGAGTCCAAAATCCAAAAGGGTTTGTTTCATCCAAAGAATTTGTGCACAACAAGCACCAACCGCCATATATTCGGCTTCGGTGGTAGAGAGTGCAACCGAGTTTTGCTTTTTGGAACTCCAGGAAACAAGAGAATGTCCTAGGAATTGGCAACCACCACTAGTACTTTTTCGCTCGGTTTTACAACCGGCAAAATCGGCGTCGGAGTAACCAACTAGGTCAAAAAATGATGTGTTTCTAGGAAACCATAACCCTAAATCGTGAGTGCCCTTAAGATATCTAAGGATTCTCTTTACGGCAACTAAATGAGATTCCTTAGGACAAGCTTGAAATCTAGCACATAAACAAACACTAAACATTATGTCGGGTCTACTTGCGGTAAGGTAAAGAAGTGATCCGATCATACCTCGATAGCGTTTAATATCAACATCCTTACCCTTTTCATCTTTATCAAGCTTTAATGAAGAGCTCATTGGAGTGTCAAAAGCATTTGATGCTTCCATGTCGAATCTCTTGAGTAGCTCTTTGGTGTATTTGGCTTGGTTGATAAAGATTCCATCCTCGCTTTGTTTGATTTGCAATCCAAGGAAGAAGGTGAGTTCTCCCATCATGCTCATTTCAAACTCCTTACTCATACAAGAAGCAAACTCTTCGCACAAGGATCCATTAGTAGCACCAAATATAATGTCATCAACATAAATTTGCACCAACAATAAGTCCTTGCCCTTAGATTTGATAAACAAAGTGGTGTCAAGTTTTCCTCTTGAAAAACCATTTTCTAAAAGAAAACTACTTAGCCTTTCATACCAAGCTCTAGGAGCTTGTTTTAAACCATAAAGAGCTTTGCTAAGCTTGAAAACATGGTTTGGAAATTTTTCATGCTCAAAGCCGGGAGGTTGAGCCACATAAACTTCCTCCGAAATAAAACCATTTAGAAAAGCACTCTTGACATCCATTTGAAAGAGTTTAAAATCTCTATAGCAAGCAAAAGCTAAAAGCATTCTAATAGATTCAAGTCTAGCTACCGGTGCATAAGTTTCATCAAAATCAATTCCTTCCTCTTGGTTATAACCTTGGGCTACTAATCTAGCCTTGTTTCTAACCACGATTCCGGATTCATCAAGTTTGTTTCTAAATACCCATTTTGTGCCTATAATCCTATAGTTTTGAGGTTTAGGCACAAGGGTCCAAACTTGATTTCTTTCAAATTGAACTAGCTCTTCTTGCATAGCAAGCATCCAAGATTCATGATGTAGAGCTTCGGAGAAGTTCTTTGGTTCAATTTGGGAAAGAAATGCTAAATTAACATGTTGTTGAAGAGAGTGTCGAGTTCTTACCCCACTCGAAGGATTACCTAAGATTTGATCGCTTGGATGATCCTTTTTGTAAGTCCAATCTTTTGGTAATTCTTGAGAGTAGTCCGAGTTTGAAACATCATTGCTTGCTTCCTTGTCTTCCTCTTGAGAGCTTGATTGTTGTTCTTCTTGAATAATTTCTTTGTGGTTGTCTTGTATTGTTTCACTTATATCCAAAGTTCTCATGTCAATGTCCACATCATCTACATTAACAATGTTAGTCCTCCGAAGAAAAGGATTAGTCTCATCAAAAGTAACATTAATGGATTCTTCAACAACCAAAGTACTTTTGTTATAGACTCTATATGCCATACTATTATTGGAGTAGCCAAGAAAAATACCCTCAAATGTTTTGGAATCAAATTTACTAAGGTGATCCTTAGTATTTAAAATAAAGCATTTGCAACCAAAGACTTTAAAAAAGCTCACCTTAGGTTTCTTATCATTAAAAAGCTCATAAGGGGTTTTTAACAAAATTTTTCGCAAGATAACTCTATTGAGAACAAAACAAGCACAATTGACCGCCTCCGCCCAAAAGTACTTAGGTAAACCATATTCGTTAAGCATTGTTCTTGCCGCTTCTTGCAAAGACCTATTCTTTCTTTCGGCAACACCATTTTGTTGAGGAGTTCTAGGAGCCGAAAAATTATGTGATATCCCAAAGTCATCACACAAGGCTCCTATTTTTGAATTTTCAAACTCTCTACCATGATCACTTCGAATATTGGATATCAAATATCCTTTTAGATTTTGAATACGTTTTGCAAATGAAGTGAACACATTTAGAGATTCATCTTTGGTGGCCAAAAAGAAAGTCCAAGTATAGCGAGAATAGTCATCAACAATAACAAAACAATATGATTTACCACCAAGACTAGTAGTAGGGATTGGTCCAAATAAATCCATATGAAGTAATTGCAAGGGTCTAGAAGTAGATACCATTTTCTTCGGTTTGTGAGAGACTTTCTTTTGCTTACCCATTTGACAAGCATCACATACTTTGTCTTTCTCAAACTTGATCTTCGGGAGTCCCCTCACAAGTTCTTTGCTTGAAATATCCTTTAAATGCTCCATATGCATGTGTCCAAGTCTTCGATGCCAAAGCCAAGATGTCTCACTAATAGCACTAAGACACTTGACATCTTGGTTAGCTAGATCATTCAATTTAATAGAGTAAACATTGTCATCTCTATTTCCTACCAAAATAGTTTCATTATTCTTCAAGGATTGTATAGTGCAATGAGAAGCCTCAAAGATTACTCTAAAACCTTTATCACTAAATTGACTAATACTTAGCAAATTATGCTTCAAACCTTCAACATATAACACATTCTCAATTGAATGTGGTTCCTTACCTATAGTTCCTTTACCTTTGATTTTTCCTTGTGCGTTGTCACCAAAGGTCACTTTTCCTCCTTCTATAAGATCAATTGAGGTGAAAAGAGATATGTTGCCGGTCATATGTCTTGAGCATCCACTATCAAGAATCCACTTCTTGCTACTAGATTTTGCTTTGAGACATACCTATAAACACAAATCAAGTAGTGACTTTTGGTACCCATATTTTCTTGGGTCCTTGGGTGTTAGTCTTACATTTGTAATCTTGACCTTTCACAACCCACATCTTCTTTCTACCTCTAACATAAACAATTCTACAAGGACAATAATTAGTCGTATGCCCTTTCTTGTTGCACCAACCACAATGTGTAAATGGTGTGCAATAGTTCTTTGGTTGTTTTGAATGAGTATTCAACCTAGCTTGTTGTTGAAAGATTTTAGGAGGTAAGGCCAAGGGATCTAATCCAAGACCACCTTTGTTTAGGCCAAATCTTTGGCGTCCAAGCATGACATCCAAATTGTTTTGACCATCAACAAATTTTTGAAGACATTTTTTCAAATCACAAATCTCAAGTTTTAAATCTTCATTTTGCTTTTCTAAAACCAAAGTTTTGCAAGAGATTTGTTTTGAGCTAGGAGTGTTAGCAATCAATTCAACCAAGTCATTATTCACATGTTTTACATATAAATGGTTGGAAATGCAATCATTCTTGGCATGCAACTCAATATTTTCCACTCTCAACTTCTCAATTTGCTTATTAGCCTCAAGGAGTTTTTTTGATAAAATAATATTTTTCTTAAAAATTTTCTTGGATTCCTCATATAGGCTATCATAAGCATCTTCGAAGCTTTCACTATCACTATCACTACCGGAAGAAGAGCTTACCTCATCATTTGCCATGAAGCACACATTTGCTTGTTCGTTCTTCTCAACATCTTCATCACTTGAATCGAAGTCACTCCAAGTTGGAGTATGTTCGGCATTCATTGCTTTTTCCTTCTCTTTGTTCTCTTTCTTGGAGAGTTGTCTCCTTTTAACTCTTTCCCATACATCTCTTCTTTCCTTCTTTTCTCTTTTGTATATAGGACAATCCATCTTCATGTGTCCCGGCTTGTGGCATTTGTAGCAAAGCTTCTCTTCATTGCTAGCATTTTGTTGCCTTCTCCCACCATTCCTTCTAAACCTCATGAACTTTTTGAAGTTCTTTGCAATCATTGCAACATCCTCTTCATCAAATTCTTCTTCATCATCGCTTGACTCAAGGTTTGAAGATGAAGCTTTAAGGGCAATTGATGTAGGCTTCTTCTTGACGTCCTCTTGATCAAAGGTCTTGAGTTGCATTTCGTACGTCATAAGTGAGCACATCAATTCATCAAGAGGAAAGATGTTGAGATTCTTTGATTCTTGGATGGCGGTGATCTTTGCATCCCAAGCTCTTGGTAAGGACCTAATCACTTTTCTTACAAGATCACCATTAGTGAATTCCTTGCCCAATTGCTTCAAAGGGTTTACAATGTTAGTGAAACGAGTATTCATATCCGTAACGGATTCATTTGGAAGCATATGGAATAACTCATAATCTCTAAACAATAAGTTCATCTTGGAATCTCTAAGGAGAGAAGTTCCTTCATGAGTAACTTGAAGAGTATCCCAAATACTCTTAGCGGAATTACACATAATGACTCTATTGAGTTCATTAGTGTCTAAAGCACAAACAAGACAATTTTTCGCTCTAGCATTCATACAAATCATCTTTTTATCATGATCACTATACTCCGATTTGGATTTTGGCTCTTCAACCTTGTCAACCACCTTTATCGGAACGTATGGGCCATTCTCAACAATATCCCACATCTCGTAGTCTTGAGACTCTAAGTAGATTTTCATCTTAACTTTCCACACACTATAATTGGTCCCATTAAACAATGGAGGCCTAGTGGTAGAACTACCCTCCATACCCCCAACGTAAGCCATGATCGATTAACTCTCTTGGCGTTACCCAATATAACAAGAGCCGAGGCTCTGATACCACTTGAAACCAATAAAATAACCCTAGAGGGGGGGTGAATAGGGTTTTAAGACTACTTTAAAACTTAACAAACAACAAACCTCAATCTCAATAACTTAAATAAGCAAACAACCAATCTCAACACAAATGTAAGACGATAATGTAAAGAGAGAAGGGTTTAGAGATACTTGACAAGGAGAATTAAATGGTTCGGCTTGATATACCCACAAGCCTACGTCCACCCCTTCAAGGAAGTCCCTTGAAAGGCCCTAGAATCCACTAGTATGATCTTCCTTACGGGTCAAGATCGAACCTCTTACAATCCCTTGATGCTATGCCCACATCAAGAACAAGCTTTGACAAACCCAAAGCTCCAAAGCTTGACAACCCCAAGCTTTGATACAAGAACCTTTCAATGAAGAAATGTGTACAAGATTTCACTCTCAAGAAGTAGATGAGTACAAGTTTAAGCACTAGAACAAGAGAGATGAGTGTATGATGACTTATGAAAGTGTATATCTCTCAAATGTAAGCTCACAATAAATGCTCTCTTGAAAAGGATGAGAAATCAATGAAACAAGAGAGATTTGAACAATTGCTTTGATCTTTGAGAATATGAAAGATAAGAGAGCTTTGAATGCAATTGATGAATCAAAACTATGCCCAAGATGAGTATTTATAGAGGTGGGAAAGAATATGACCGTTTGGAGTTAGGTGGTGCATTAAATGCGCCAAACGGCTATTGCAGTCGACTGCAATGTCCCATTGCAGTCGACTGTATTCCCAAAGTAGCCGTTGGAAATTCAAATTTCCAACTTGCAGTCGACTGTAATCCCAATGCAGTCGACTGTAATAGGCTACTGGAAGTATTGCAGTCGACTGCATTCCAATGCAGTCGACTGTAATACCTCACTGCCCAAGTTGCAGTCGACTGCAATCCAATGCAGTCGACTGCATTCCAGAAAATGCAGTTTCTTAGTTTTCAAAGAATGAAAAACTTTTATGCATGCAAGGGAAACCTATGGGCAAATTCTAGGTATACAGTCATCGTAACGATCATCTCTCTACGTCTAGTTTACAAAGAAGGAAATAAAGCATAGTAAAGTTCAATCGACGAAATCCTTCTTTGATGCGTTCCGTTGAGAGTCTTTAAACGATTTGCTCGTCTAATTTTCCATTTGCATGAGTGTGAGATTGTTCCTATTGCTTCATCAACTCAATGCATGTTAGACAGCATAATCATCAATGTTAGTTATCATCAAAATCAAATATAATCCTAGGTTAAATAACCGTAGGGTTAACACCATCAATTTTCATTAGAAGTAACTTGCTATCCACACTTTAAAAAACTCATTTCATTTTATCACTTTCACCACTACCCCTACCACTACTTACTCTCGAAGCCATCACCACTACTACCACCATCAATACCCAGCTGTCGCCCCAACCACCTACCTTCGTTACCCCACTGGCACACCACTATAATATGCCCCATCGTCACCATCCCACCGCTATCACACCAACAGATCTCTTACATTGTCACCACAAAATCCCGCCATTGCTACTGGCATATCTGGCTCACCCTCGCCACCCCACCGCCATCGCCATTACACGAATTTGCTTCGTCATTGTGTCATATCAAGCAACCATCATCTCAACCACCAAGCACCACCACTACCATTTTAACCACCAAGCACGCGTTATAACGGTCAACAATCGATGAACATCATAACCATCATCGATCAACGTCAATGCTGCTGATTTTATCACTCCCAACCATCCGCTGTCAATCTCACCACTGTCGTCAATGCTATCGATCTCATTAGATCTAATTTTTGGATAGCAGTAACTCCGTTGTGATTTTTGCGATTCGTCGTGATGGGTGTTGGTTAGTGGCTATGGGCGGCGGTGATACCGTGGCATGATGGCGTTGGTTGGTGGTAATGGAAACTGATGTTTTGGAGAAGAATGAACATAAAGAAAGATAAAATCCTCAAAAAGAAATAAAAACTGGAATTATTACAAATTGATCTATCAAATATCTACTCTCTTTTTTGTTCTTCAAAATAAAAACCAAAAACTAGTTTTGATTTTTACTTTTTAAAAAATCAAAACTAAAAATTACAATGCTGTCAAACAGACCTTAAGTTGTTGACACACTTTGCAGCATGTATACAGATTTTGTAAAACACAATATGAGTTTCAATTATAATTTTATTCCAACTCTGATTGAAAAAATTATATATGCGTTTGATTTTAATTTCTGAAAATCCCATATTATAAGCAGCCAGTATTTTGGGTTGGAAAGCAAAACCCTTAATTTGAGTTGGTAAATCAAAATGCCAACCCTCGATGGATTGGTAAATCAAAATGTTGACCATGACGCGAAAGACTTGATTTCATGATAAAAATAGAGCAAATTTAGCGCTTTTCATCTAAGACGATGTTGATAATTTATTTCTTAATTATAACTACCAGAGCTTATAGTCTTATAAAGTAAGTGATTTGCTCAACAAAAAGATAGAAGAAGTTATAAAGGGGTAAATGGGGTTATAAGGTTTCGGGTACGGGTCCGCCATACCGACTCTGTGACACATACACGCGACACCTCTGTTGGAGTGCCCTATCCCCTCGCCTTTTTCCGAGCAATCGACGTTGAGAAAGCCGGCGAATTCGAGAGAAAACAAAGATGTCGGGGATGGGAGATGGTTACGTGGGCACAGCCCAAGACGCCGTGAGGATCCGACGGCTCGAGAAGCAGAGAGAAGCCGAGAGGAAGAAGATTGAAGACGCCAAGAACAAGTCCGCTTCTTCCAAAGGCCAGACCGGTCTCCTCCAGTTCGGCTCCGGCACCTCCGAGGTCCGTTTGTACTATCGCATAATACGCAGCTTCCGATTTGTGGCCTCTAACCAATCTAGGGCTTCAAGTTGTCGTTACAGGCATCGAGCCATTTCTCACTGCTACATAATCACGCACACACGCGCACACACACGCCAATGCCAATTAACCTATGCTCCGGTACACGCATATATACGCCTCATATTTACTTCCTTTACAGGGTTTTAAGTAGTTGCGCGAGGCTCTAGAGCATCGAGGCTTTAGGTGTCGAGAGTAATCTGTCAATGTTAAACACACGTAGTTACTGATTATGTTAAGTTATGCTAATTGTATTGCGATGATCAGATATTAGAGACTGCGTTTAAGAAGGAAACCGTGGGTCTGGTTACGAGGGAGCAATACGTTGAGAAGGTATTTGGTTTGTTTACTGATAAGCATCTGTTTCTGGTTTGCCGCATTAGAGGGTTTTACAGTGATCTTGCTGGCATGTGATGTAGAGAGTTAATATTCGGAGCAAGATTGAAGAAGAGGAGAAGGAAAAACTTCAGAAGCTGCAACAAGAGTTAGTAGATCTCGGGGTGTTCGCATAAATATAAAATTTACACTAGAAACTTTTAAATTTTGATTTTCTTGTTCTCTTTTTTGTTTTTGGTATTGTAGGGAGGAGGAGCTTCAACTACAAAAGATTAAAAAGCGCAAGATAAGGGTGAACCCGCTCTTGTCTTTTTCGGATGATGTCGACAACGGGAGCGAGGAAGAAGAAGAAGAAGAAGAAGAAGAAGAAGAAGAAGAAGAAGAACAGGGGGAGAACAGTAAGCACAGCTTATCCTCATATTTGAAGTCCATTTTTTGCTTATCCCAAAATCTCACAACCTTTTTCCCTGGTAGTTGTAGGTTTCTAGTAAACGAACTAAGTTTGTGCTATTGCATCCTACCTTTTTTTTGGCGGTCTATTGGCATATATCAGGCTCCTCTGTTTACTGTCTGGAAGCTTACCCTTTTTGATGTTCCGCTTTTGATTCCACGTCAAATTAAGCAACATTATTAAGTTTTACTTTTGGAGCTCTCTACATGGCATTAAAAAGCGGTTCTCATGCTTAGTCAGGATTAAGATCATATCCCAAACCTATATTATAATGTCAACAGTACATAGTAGCTTGCAAAAACCTTATCCAACACTGGACAAAGGGAGAACAGTATTCACTGCTTTGTCCATAGTGAATAGTCCTTTTTACTTCTCCCAGAGGCTTACTGTTAAAGTAACCAACCTTGTGCTATCTCTTTTGTTTCTTTAGTGGTCTGTTGGAAGATATTGGACTCCTTTTTCTACTATCCCAAAGCTAAGCCTTCTCTTTTTCTAGTTTTCCACTTTCTATTGCTGTTCCACGTCAAATTAACCAACAATGTTTAAATCTTGTGTTTGAGCTTTCTGCATGGAATTAAAGGGCGGCATTCATGTTTAGTCACTATTCAGATTTTCAGTCGTAATTATATTTCAAGCTCACGTTGAAGATAGTTCCTCCAAGAAGCAATTTGTGAAGCCAATGAAGAAACTGTGTAACATTTCTTGACCAAATACAGTTAGATGAATAATATTGGAGACGGTAAAGGCTTTTTTCTGCACAGCTTGAGGATTTAAGAGAGCCTTTCCAGGAAGTAATTCGGAATCTTAATGCTGTAATACGGATGTTGGGGGTTGGGCGAAAAAAGGAGATAACTACAGTTCAATCTTCCTTCATAAAGCTTAAATAATACTCTTTCCGTCCCACAACTGATCATGTTTCCTTTTTGGTCCGTCCCACAAAAATTGCTCACTTTCCAAATTAAGAAAAATTTTGTAGGCATTCTTACATATTTACCCTCATTTTCTCTCTCCTGACCTTCTTTCCCTCCTCTCTCCTAAAGGGTAAAATGGGAACCATACAATACAATATATGACCTTAATCCTTAATCTGCGTGCCACATAAAAGTGATAAATTTATTTGGGATGTAGGGAGTAGCGTGTAAAAATCTTAGGTTAAAAGTACCCCAGGGGCCCCCTATAAGCGCCTTACTTTGCTCGCCTTTTATAGATACCGAACATATTGTATAAGCAAATACTGTACCTTTATGGATTTGACCTGAAAAGTGGGGTCTAAATTGCCTGCGTACTATTTTCGACTCTAGTTTAACCTTTGCATGGATACGATAAAAAAGTTTGTGGGGTTTGCACGAATAGATTTTTTTTACAACAAGTGAATCAATCAAATTTCCGATCCAATGATCTCAAATTAATTTAAAAGTTGTATTGATGAACTGGGGGTTTAAACACAATGAAAACCTGGACAAGGGGGATCATGCTTTATGTCAAACCTTAGATAGGAGCTATTTAATCACGTGATATTTGGTTCAATGTAGATCTATCAAAGCGTGGTCTCCCTTCCCTGGTTTGGGTTCTCTGCTGGGAGTTGATTGATCAAAACTCGTACTTCTAGAACAATTGTGATCATTGAAAAATTTAAATTAGCTGTCCTCTAATATGAGATTCGTCCTCATAAACCCTCCTCATAAACCCATAAATGTCAAATTAAAGTGCGATTCAGACCCATAGCTGTCGGATTACATGGATGATGGTTCTCTTGTTGGCCAAACACCAAGGCAGCTCAACTCAGTTAGCATTACATTTTAATAAAGATGCCTCTGAAGAAAAGGTGAAAACGGGCATACCATGTACTGGTGCTGGTGGTGATTATTAACTTGTTTGATTATGTTCTCTTTAGCTTATTAAGGGGCACTTTTGGGGGTTAGCACGTTCTAACCTTGTGCATGTGTCCATGTTATCCTACAAGCTATTTTGCCTTATAAGTTTCTGCAAATTCCCTTTTTTCTTTTTCAATGTTTCTGCTTATTTTATGCTGCCGCAGAAACTAGAGATTTAAATGGGTTTGGTCGTAGAGGATTTGGCAAAGATCCGACTGTAGAAACAAGCTTTTTGCCTGACAGGTGCGACACCTCTCTTTCCCTCCCTCCCCCCATCACTTTCTTTCCCTTCCTCCCGCTCTCTTTTTCTTTCTTTCTCCCCCTTCCTCCTCTTCCCCTCTCTCTCTGTCTGTCTCTCTTTGTGTTGCTTTTGGCTTATCATTTATGCTTGCCTTCGGAGTGTGAAGCATTCTCTTACAGTGAGAGAGAGGCGGAGGAACAAGCAGAGCGTGAAAGGCTGCGAAAACAGTGGCAGCGTGAACAAGAACAAATCCGAAGTAAGTTTACATACCAGCCCTGTCATACTACGTAATTTAGTAACAAATTATGTTCTGACTTAAGCTTATAATGTCTTCTATAGATGAGCCTCTTGAAATCACATACAGCTACTGGGATGGAGCAGGCCATAGGCGAGTGCTCCAGGTCTCTCTCTCTCTCTCTAAACTGATGGACGGGCCAGTGAAAAAGTTCTGCCCATAACGTGGCGTTTCTGGATATGCTATCTCTGCATTGTACTTCCAAGACCCTTGGTCAGCTTACTGCTGCAAAGGGTTGCTCTCTAATTATATGCATTACAAGTTTCTTGCCTTACCCCTTTTGTCGCTTTATTTTTTCAGGTTAGGAAAGGTGATACTATAGGAGAATTTCTTCGGGCCGTCCAGCAGCAACTTGCACCTGAGTTTCGAGAGATTCGAACAGCCTCAGTTGAGAATCTGCTTTATGTGAAGGAAGACCTTATCATTCCTCATGTGAGAGATTACAAATCCCCTTGCTCTGCTTCCACTATAGTTAATGTTATATTAGTCTAACTTTGTTATTTTTTTTTAATTTAATCATGGATAATTAGCAACACAGCTTCTATGAGCTGATTGTCAACAAGGCTAGGGGAAAAAGTGGACCGGTATGTTCAATTCTTTCTCCCTTTTAATTGCACAAATTGTACCAATTTTGTATAAAAGTCCGTGAATGTTTAGTATGGTTTCGAGAGGAACTTAAAGACAATATAGACCGTAGTGTCTAGATATAGTTCTTCGCCGTAGCATGCCTTGCCGTGCCCGAGTCGCCCGAGCAAGGCACGAAAGCCTCCTTTGCGTGCGGTTGCCGTTACTTGGAGCTCTCCGTGGTACTATGATCTATCTTTTGGTAGGCAGACGACTGTCGAGTAAAAAGTTTCTTATGCAGTGCAGGCTTTTAGTTCAAGCGTCTGCGATTATCTTCCACATATTGGTAGAACATTCAGTTTTTTAAATAATGAATCCTGATAGCTGTTGGGGTGCTTCTTTGAACAAAATTTATAGTTATAAAACATCAAATTAAGCTTATTTATGACGTAATTTACCTTAATTTTCTGTGGCGGAGGCTATGGACAAATTTGTTTAACAATTGAGTTATTTACGTCTGAAACTAGGTACTGGTGCTGAATATTTTCAGAGAACTGATGCCTCTTCTGTATCTGTTCTTTTAACACCTTTTCTTATTCTTATTAGAAAAAAGAAGGAAGGTGTCTTTAGTAAGATTAGCCATGTTGAAGGTCTGGCCTGTTATTTGAAATTGCTTAATTTAATGAATTTTCTTTCACTTGACAAGTACAATTGTTCTCTACTTTCTCTCGTGATTGTCATGCCATTTAAAGAGTTCTGACAGGCTGCTTGATGACAAATTCTCTTTTTCTTTGCAGCTTTTCCACTTTGATGTACACGAGGATGTGCGAACAATTGCTGATGCAACAATAGAGAAGGATGAGGTAAGGCAGTACATGTCATTGTGCATTATTGAAATGCACATTGGTGCTTTGGATTTTCGTTTTTATCTGGTTTTTTGCTCAAAGGCTGCCCCCCCCCCTCTCCTCCTCCTCCTCTTCTTCTTCGTAATGGAGAAAGGCAGAAGATCATCTTAGCTATAGTCACAAGTGACCCTAGTTGCTAGTTTTATTTTTAGCAGTATCCAAGCATAGATGCCAAGTCACGTTGTGCTGACTTTACCTTTCAATTGTTCAGTTGAACTCTATACTAATTTTTACCTGCTTGATTAACAGTCGCATGCTGGGAAAGTTGTTGAAAGGCACTGGTATGAAAAGAACAAGCATATCTTTCCTGCTTCAAGATGGGAGGTATCTTTATTTCCCCTTCTCTCTCCTCCCCCTGAATTTGTATTTCTAGGTGTGGTCGCTGTTGTAAATTTCAATTAGAATGGAGGGTGGGTTGGCTCTAGAAAGATATCTTTGGTACATTTTTAATTAGAATGGAGGGGTGTTGACTCTAGAAAGACATCTTTGATAGTGAGGAATTTTATTTTATTCTTTTCTTGTCAATTGTTGCAGATTTATGACCTGACAAAGAAGTGGGAGAGGTATACCATCCATGGGGATTGATTGATCAAAGACGAGAAGTTAGGTTGTGTTTTTGAAATCGTGGACAAGTTCTCTCT
The DNA here is from genome assembly GCA_033070095.1 of Escallonia herrerae. NCBI lineage: Eukaryota > Viridiplantae > Streptophyta > Magnoliopsida > Escalloniales > Escalloniaceae > Escallonia > Escallonia herrerae. The sequence goes on from JAVXUP010004609.1 coordinate 17,180, forward strand.
CTCTCTCTGTGTGTGTGTTTTGTATCTTGTTGAAAAAGTCTGAGGAGATGATACGAATATTATTTTGAAACACGATTTTAATAGTTTGTAGGTACTATTGGATTTCTCTAGGATTCTTACTCGTTTATGTTTTTCAATTCATTCTGCGTTGGACAAGTAGGCCAGAGAAGTTATAGAAGTTTGGGGGCAAAAATAGTACCCTCCATTGGCTCGTGTCAAACATCTCAGTGTTAGCCCTGGACAAGCCCATAGAGTTGGACGATTATGACTAACCTAAGATCATCTTTGTTGTTTGTCTGGAAGTTTTGTTGTGTGTCTGGGAGAAAGGGGGTTGTGAGGAATTTTATGGCTGCAACTTAAGGCTGCTTGCTTGGTGCGTGAGAACAACTTTATCAAAAACAGGGAGGATAGATCCAAAGACGATGGGTATATGCAATTAAAGGGGAAAAAGTGTACGTACCCCTCGTGAAAGCCTTTTCCGAGTAATGGAGGTAGGGCTGGATGTGGACTGGGGAAGTCTTTATTGGCTTTTCATCATCTTTAGCTGCCAAACTTTTGTCAGTGATGTGCGATTGAAATAGAACAAAATGCGTGAAATGCGCAACCTAAATATATCGAAACTGGATTGCTCTTAGCCCATTCTGGCCGATGACGCTTGACAAATCACGTGGCCCTGGAAAGGCCACCATGAACTGTAGATGGGCTGTCAGGTATCTGGGCAGTAGGCGCTGGGTGTTCATCGGAAATGGACAGCCTGCGTCGAAGCCAAACCCCATTTCCACTTGGCGGCTAGACATGCAGGTGCCTGGGCATCCATCCCTCTTATAGACATGTCTTACCATGAACCACATAGTCCTGGGCATCTGGCCACGGGGGCATCCCCACACAAGGTGCATGAGTGATGGCTTGGAGATATGATAGTCGGACCATCGCACCAACGGTTAATGCGTTCACTGGTACCTCCAAGGACGACCCTCCTGGGATGGCTTCTTGCCAAGACCATCCGGCGGCGTGACTGACACTAAAGCCTTATGCCAAGTTCATTGACACCATCTGGTGAAGTTACTGAACTGGAGACTATGACAAGGCGATGGCCACACGGCTTCCACAACCAACTCCAATGAAAAAAGAACAGGTTTCCAAGCTTGAAATTTGGTAAAAGAGATGATGGGGATACCGAAGATCAATACTATCTAAAAGTTTGTGTCCATTCACTGTAAAAATCAGTGTCACATGTGTAATTTTTTGACATGTCCAAACAAAAGAAGAACGTGGTGTAGCACAATAGAGAAAAATAATAATACTTTCACTGACGAAAAAAATAGTGCTCTCACACACGACTTCCACAACCAACCTCCAATGAAAAAAGAACCAGTTTTCTTCAGTTTAAAATATAGTAAAAGATGATAGATACTGAAGATCGATACCGTCTAAAAGTTCGAGTCTATTAACTGTAAAAATCTACGTTACATGTGTAATTTTTTCCACATGTCGAAGCAAAAACAAAAGAAAAACGTGACGCAGTACTATAGAAAAAAAATAGTGCTCCCACTGACAAAATTATTTACACTATCATCAAAGGAGAACAAACTAAAACAAAGTCAATCACTAATTCTAAATATCTAACCGTCAACTTCGTTTCTACTTGTCGTTCTCGTTTGAAATTAAACTTTTTGCCATTGTATTATTTGTATTACTCAAATTTGTACGAAATATATGTTTTGATTAATTACACAGGCGATGAGCGCGCGGACAAGGCTAAAAGATTAGGGGCTGTACGTTTACGTTTTTCAGTTTTCATTTTTGTAATGATGATGAAAAAGATGCCTTTTTTCGTGTATGTTTACGTTTTTTCGGTTCCGTTTTGGATAAAATTTCTAAATAGTGTCAAAAAAGCTGAAAACACCCACCCAAAGGGTGTTTTCACATTTTTTCTCGAACTGTATTCTCCTAATCAGAACAGCACCTCTTCTCCCTCATATCTACCACCCTGTTTCAACAAACACTCACCAAACTAGACCACCCATTTCACTGGGTCTTCTTAGAAATGGAAATAGTGGGGTCCATTAATGAATTGATTTAGAAAAAAGTTGGTAAAAACGAAAATGAAAATGCTAAACTTACAGAAAAAATTGAAAAAGTAGATACGGAAAAAAGTAAAAGTACACAATACGATTTTAGAACTGAATACTAAATTCTAGAAACCAAAAACAGAATATAGAATACAGAAAAAAAAAAAAAAAAATCTTGTAAGTGTACGGGCATCAGTAATTGGCCCGGCTTTGATGCAAAAAATCAGTGTCGCGAGAAAAGAAAAAAAAAAGAGAGGAGATCCCAGAGACGACTGCATCCCCACCCCAAGGAGCCGAGATAACTATTCCAAACACAAGAAGGCAGAACCACCGCACCAAACCTCTCTATCCCGAGCGCTCGACCGGATTTTGATCTCTTTCTCTTCACCCTCGCCGCCGATCGTGCGCTCTCTCACATCCGTCCACATCATGAGGATTAGGGTTTTCGTCCTCCTCGCTCTCCTCCTCGTCTCCTCTCCCTTCCTCCAAGGTTCGCATTTCTCAGATCTAGATTTCTTTCCTTACACTGACACGGTCAATTGCCCCGATCACTACTCAATTGTAACCGATGTATCATGTCTTCGACCTGATTACCTTTCCGGTGTTTGTTCCGAACCATGCAACTATGTGATCGTCTATCGATCTGCTATCAAGTCGGGATTTTAACTGAACTTGAATGTGTGGTTCATGCATGTTTCAGAATGGATGTAGTAGAGGCTATTATGGATCTTTTACCGCATGCATTTTGCTGTTTTGAAATTGTTTCAATTTAATTGGAACCCTTCGTTATTGTACGCTGTTATGGATTGTTTGTATGCTGTTTCAGAATTACGTTTTTTGAAAGTTATCCTCATCTTGTTAGTCATTTCCATTCGCTTAGAACACTTTATTTTCGTCAATCTGATTTATGATACGTTCTTGGGCGGAGTTCTTGGTTTCCTGATACTTTCTTGTGTTCTCTGTGTAAAGATGCTGCCCATTTATGTTACTTTATTTTTCTTTGACTCGATTTTTTGGAAGTCTAATTTATATGTTATCTAGGAGATCAAAATTACTTGTTCAAAGTGAAATAGTCACTTGATAGCGTGCTACTGATTTTTTCAAACCTGTCATTGTTGCTTTCTAGTTGCTAGGTGTCAATCAGATTCGGATGCTGAAGTTGTTGAAGCTGAAGAAGGAGGAGATCTTGGGATTGTTGGTGAGGACGTCCAAGATTATGGTAGTGGGAGTTTTAGTCCCGCTCCAGGAGTGGAAACAGTTTGTGTGTTCCCGAAAAATCCATCAAAATGTATTTTCTAGTCTCTTACTGGATTCTTGTGCAAATTACTGTCTTCCTGACGAAGTTTGTTCTTTGAGAGACTTATTAATATGTGCCTTCTTTGCTTTTGCAGTGGTGATGGCAGGGGAAGAGAGTGAACTCTTAGTTGGAATGAAAAATGAGGGTAATGCTTTGTCGGCAATATTATTTGCTTCTATTATTTTCACTTTCTTGTTTTGGTGTAATTACGTACATTATTCTTTGGTTCTCGAATATTGCCAATTTTTACTTCTTTTATTTCTTATCTTGTGGGTATAGTGATTTACTATCTCAGTCCATTGTTTTGCTTTGCTTTATCTTAAGTATTGTTGGACATCCTGAGAGGTGATCTAACATTTTGTTGGATCGTTACATTCAGGGAAACTGGGTATTAATGTCATTGCAATTCAGGCCAGTATTCATCTTCCTTTTGATCACAATTTGTTGGTCCAGAATCTGTCTGCACAGGTAATTATGATTTCGCTAATTGACGTGCGTAGAATTTCACTTACGCTGATTTTTAAATGAGCCTGACACACCCTCCCTTGAGCCCAGCATAAGATCTTGTAATTAGCTGCTAATTGTTTCATTTGGTATGTCCATTTAGTCTTGTTGGCAGTCTCACTAAAATACATGTCTGTATTTAGCTAACTTGATCTATTTGTGAATATACTGCTCCTGCTAATAGTATCATGGGTTGAGCTAAGCTCACATGTTTTAGAGTGGTCTGAAGTTCCTTCTGTAAAAGTCGTGATATGTGGCATAAATATAATTAGGTATTTTTGTGTTTAGGTCCTAACTAGGGTATATCGAATCCGCACGGTGATTTAACAGTCAGTTTCATAATTGTTTCTATGGTTGGATTAGATTGCATTTTTGAGAGACTGCCTCTTCTTTTTCCTTCTATTAGCTTATTAAGTTACTCTCTGACTATTCAATCATCAGTCGTTGTCTGTTTGTAGTTGGCAGATAGAAACTTATTGATTGGAACTACTTCATGTCTAAATTTGACTGCCTGTCATGAATCAATATATTTCAGCTGGGTGCATTAAATTAGAGACTGAGTGATGCCTAATAACGCTTAATGAGCTTGAATTTTGTGCCAGCTGTCTGTTCCCCTTTTTGCAGGAAACATATATATGTAAGAAACTTTAGAATGGGCAGGAGATAAATGCTCACTGGTCATAGTTGATTTTAGGCCAGATATGCGGGGTACTGTGTATTCCACGTCATCTAGGTTCAAAGAAAAGACTACATTCTTGGCTTGCTTGGTTGTGTGAACTGTTCCTTTATTCCCCCCCTCCCCCCCCAACCATCCAAAAACAAAAAAAATCTTGTATCGATAGCTGTAAAGATTGCTCTTGTGATTGTTTTTTTGGTTTATCTTGGAATGATAGAATATTGATTGATGAGACTAGAACCGGAATGAACAGAATGTTCGAGGAAAGCGGTAGCACTCTGGAATTAGGGGCAAGTTTAAGCAAGACTAGTGGGATAAATTTGAAGTGAGTACGAAGGGACAAGAATTTAATATAGTCTAATAGAATATTTTTGATCTGGTGAGATATAATTTTTGTTTGGTTAAATTACACTAAGCTATGTTTGACACTCTTTTTTTTTGCAATTTAAAAAATTGGAAAAAAAGGAGCGTTTGGTAACCATTTTTTTTTCAATTTAAAAAACCACTTTTAAAATTGTAGAGTAAAAAAAAAAGAGAAAAAAGCTCTTTTTTTTTTTACTTAATTTTTTTTTGAGACCTCCACCACAACGCACCCACCGCTGGCAGCCACCACCCACCGCCGACCGGCAGCCACCACCGGGCGGTGGCCACCACCGCTGGCCGGAGGCCTCTGCCGGCAGTCACCTCGGGCCGCCACCTCCGGCCACCACCGCCGGGAGCCACTGCCAGAGACTGCCGCGACAACCGCCGGCCACCACCGCTATGCCCCACCACCGCCACCGCAAACCACCAAAAAAAAATTCAAAATAAAAAGGGTTACCAAACACCAAAAAAAAAAAACTAAAAAGAAAGGGTTATCAAACACCCACTTGTTTTTGTAAAAAAATAAAATTAAGCTACTCTTTAGAAACTGAAAACCAAAAAAAAAAGTTGTCAAATATAGCCTTACCCTAATTTTCGTTTGGTTAAATTACACTAATTTTTGTTTGGTTAAAAATACCCTTACTACAATTGCCTTAGCAATTTAATCAAGCCCCAATTCAACACTACCACCGCCCTGGCCAAGGATTCCATCCCCATTACCAATCACCACTGCACCAGCACCAACCCAAAATCATGAGTTTCCAGAGATTCACACGTGCCAACACAAACCCACGCACAGAAACACACCCCTGGGAGTGAGGTTGTGGTGAAATTGGTCTAGTGGTGGTTGTGGGCTAGGTAGCTCGGACACGGTGTCGGACACCGCAATTTTCAAAAAATCATATTTTGGATATCGCAGGACACCGCTATTTTTTAATATATTTTTATTACACATATATATATAAATAAATAATAAATACCAAATATACTTCACAACCTAAAATGACAAACAATAATGAAATACTACTAAAACAAGGAATTCAAATAAATTCAAGTCATACTTAAACATTTATTTGGTACTAGACAGAAAAACTAAGTAAAAAAAAGGGGGGGTCAGAGGGAGAAAAAAGGGAAAGACACTATAAGGGAAGGGTTCAGAAATAACTAGAAGATAAAAGGAAGGAGAAGACTGACGAGACAAAGAGAAGAAGCAGACCTGTGGGTCAGCGACGGCTGTGGAGGACCTCCGGGGACGACAGTGAAAGCTCTGGCGACGGCGACGGCGGACAGATCAGTCGACTTTAGTACCCGGCAACACCGGCGACCTTTAGATCTGTCGGCTCCGGCAACATCGATGACAAATCGTTAACACCGGCGACGATAGAAGAAGACGGCCGACAGATTAGAGCACTCGTAAGGTTAGAGAGAAGACGACCCTTCGAAAATTGTCCGACACTGCTCTACTCCGTGTTCGACACTCGTTGACAAAGTGTCCGACACGGTGTCGGAAATTAAAAAGAAAAAAATTCCGATACCGATTGGCGGTGTCCGACACGTGTCGGCCGGTGTCCGGAGGGTGTCGGGGTATCTGTCCGTTTAGGACACCATACCTCCACCTAGGAGAGGTGTCCGTGCTTCCTAGGTTGTGGGCTTGTAGTGGTGGTTTTATGGGGGCATTGGTGGGATTGGTTAGTAGTGGGGGATATATGGTCGTAGGCTTGTCTTGTTGGTGGTGGGGTTATGGGTTTCTGATAGTGGATCAGTTTGTGGTGGAGGAATTGGTTTGGGGTTTTTTTTTTGGGGGGAGGGGGGGAGTGGGCAATTAGTTGTGATATGTTTGTGGTGGTGCGATCCATTAGGGTGGTGGATTTGTGGTTGGTCTGTGGTGGTGGCATTATTTTGTGGCTCGGTGGTGGTGGAATCATCTGGTGGTGACTAGTATGTGGTGGTGGATTCAACATTTCTGAAAATGCTTTATTCTAATATGTGAGGGGTGTCAGTTTAATTTTCAAAAATGGAGGGCTAGTGACCATTGTAGTTGATGTTGATTGAGGGAGTTTGGATTGTTCGTTGTTACTTTGTATGTTAGCAAGAGCAATTGGTTTGATCCTATTGTCTCCTTTAGATTGTGTTTGGATGAAGGATTTCAAAGTATGCATTTCAAAATCTTTTCATTTTAAAATTTGCTGATTTACAAAATTATGAAATTGCAATTTTAGTGTTTGGATGATTTTGTGAAAGCGAGTGCTTTATATGTTGATTTACATCTGAAAAATTGAACCCAGATAATTTGATTATGTATTTCAAACTAATGAGAAAGATTCTCCTTTCTTTTTATGATTTAACCAATTTGATTATGGTGTTGAAGATGCAACTACCAGCTATCTGCAGTTTCTTTCATGTTTTAGTTATGCATAGTCGTGTGCGTGTATACGAGGGAGGGAGGGAGGGAGGGAGGGGGGGAGGGAGGGCGGGTGGGCCATACGTCGATTTATTTTTCTTACCTATTATGATTTCTCTCGGCTATTTTGTTGCTCACTTAAAGGTTTGCACTGTTTCTTAGGCTTTCAACAATGCATCAGTTCCTCCTTCGGCTCAGGCTACCTTTCCCTACATATTTGCTGTCAGCAAATTCTTACAGGTATCATGTCTTTGATTCTCATGGCATTTTTATAGCAATCGGTGCTTCATGCTCCGCTTGAGTAAATTCACGGAATTGAAATATACGGATTTGGCTCATACAGAGGACTTGCCATTGAAAAATGCACTATAAGACCTTCCCACCATCAATACCGCTACATTTGCAACACCGCCTTGTGATTACAATAGCCGTTTTACCACCACAGACCACCACCTTGGTACAGTATTAGGCCATGACCACCGTGGCCGGATCACCATGCCCTCTATATCACACTACTGTTGGCACCCCCGTCCCAACAACCACCGGACCGAGTTGCTGTCATATGCAACCCTTGTTGTCTCACACATAAATAATGTCGTTGATATTATTATTGGTTTAATAGGAAGTAGATGTATTGCAAATTACTCGAAGTATTTACATTTTTTTTTGCAGCCTGGAACATTTGATCTTGTGGGAACTGTTGTTTATGAGATTGATCAACTCCCATACCAAAGTACATTCTACAATGGAACAATCGAAGTTACTGAGGCGGGTGGCCTTATTAGCGTTGAATCTGTTTTCCTGATTTCTCTTGGAATTGCTCTTCTTGTCCTTCTTGGGTTGTGGATTCGTGGTCAGATACAACACCTCTCCAAGGTATACATGCCCGTGCTGATACTTCACTTATATGTTCTTGAATGCATTTGAGATCTTATTTCCCTTTGTTCGTCTTTTTGAAAGAGTTCTTTTTCACTGGCTTGTCTTCATTTCTGGAAGATGGAATCTGTGAGGTTCTTTGTAAAACTTTTGGCGTATTTGGCTGCTTTAATATATTTTTTTTTGGGGGTAATGTTCACCAGAAAAGAATTTTTCCTCCCCCTTTTTTGTGGGAAAAGAGTTTTCTTTTCGCCATGCAGCAGAGGTATTCAGAACCCATAGGCCCAACTAATCTCATGACACAGTGTGGCCGCCTCACCGGCCTTTTGTAGCCACCTTTAAGTGGTCACTGCAGGTGGCATGTCGCCTCCTCATGTGTGTGACGACATCCATTAAGGCCGATTGCTGGCCCTAGAAAGCGCCTAAGTAAGAGCCTTGTCAACCACTTGGCTAACCTCATTGGTTTGGTGTGATGAGAGGTTACGGAGTTCTTTTTTTTGAGCCCTTCTTATCCTGGCCACCATAAAAATTGGAGATGGTCACTTGAGCCAAAAGTTTTTCTGATTAGTGGGATCGGGGTTGTAATAGCTGTTTTCCTCTCTTTTCTTGATAAAGATATATCAAGCATCTCCCGGTTTATATGTTATCTCTGACACAGAAAACTAAGAGGGCGCCCAAGGTGGAAGTTGGAACTGGGACCACTGATGCATCGATGGATGAATGGTTGCAGGTACTCATGTTGTCGAATGAAAGTATCTTCTTTATTCATTTTAGCATTAAATTTTGCCAAATTTTCACCCTCTTGCTGTTTTTTCTGCTCAGGGAACTGCATATACTCAGTCTTTGTCCAGCAAATCAAAGAAAAAGAAGTAGATCAGCATGTTTCCCAGTTTAGCAGCGTGAAGCATCGCAATGAGGCATAGATTCTTGTAACTCAGGCTAGTCGTTTGGAGAGGAGAATCCCGAAAGTGAAGTAGTTTTTGGAAAGCATAGACCTGAAAAGATCTACCATAGTGTTGTAGCATGAGGAAGAAACTTTTGCCTTTCATTTTTTAGGAGATTCAGAAAGTTGAGCCTTATAACAAAAAAATTAGCAGATTTTCTGGTTGAAAAGTGACAGTTTTGTTAACTTTTAGGGATTTCCCACAATTTTCTCTTCTGTTGCCTTTTTTAGTTGATTATTATTCCTGGTAGGTTCTGTGGAGAGTTTTTTTTTAATTATTTTTATTAACTTCCTTTTTTGGAGAGTCCGGTAGAGCAACGTGGAGCATGCCGAAGGCATATTGCCACGATAGCTAATATGTGCGTTATGGGTAAACAAAAAATTACCGGAGGAGCTACGGTTACTTTTACAAGCTATATTTATTTCGTGACAATATTTCACTCTTCATTTATCGCTAAAAGGTGAACGGATTGAACAGCGTACTCTTTCGGTACTCTTCTTCGTGTCTTACGTATTACCATACAAAGTGAGCAAATTATCTCGAAAGCGACGGTGACTCTTCTTCGTGTCTTACGTATTACCATACAAAGTGAGCAAATTATCTCGAAAGCGACGGTGACGCATAAAAATTGGATTACGTCGCCGTGGCCATTTTTGTTTTCCCTACAGGCTTTCCATGTCCATAAATCACATCAATAATGTCTCATTAAACAGCCAAATCATCTATCTACTAAGGAGGCTTTCATTATGCCCATAGTTTCAACAGCTAAATTGAACAAGAATCTGTCGGCCCATTGAGGAGTGGGGGGGATGAACAGAAACCTCACATGCTAATTAATGCATGATGCTTTAATTGCTTCTTGAAAAATAGGTGGAACCGACGTGCTTGATATTTCTAAACCATCCAAACTTCCACCACCACCTTCTATTGACTGAGAAAATCATTATTCATTTCAAACAATACAGACTTTCCAAATATGGTCCTAATCTTATTTAACGGAAGTATCCTTTTTAAGGAAGAAGGGTATCTCCATTAGGACAATGACAAATGAACATTGTCTACCGTAAACATGATTTTGCTTATAAGAGAGTGACTTATTTCCTGTTATTGAAGTTTCATCCGCTTTTCTCACGTCTTTAGCCTTGACAAGTACCAATTAGAATTGGATGTTAATCATCTTTGAATACGGTGCACGAAAACTGACATCTGATACCGCTTGCGTGCTGAACCAAATTTAAACCTTTTTAATGTGATATCGAACCTCTTTACGGGCATGTTCAAATTGTTGAAAATTTAGCAAAGAACCGTTGAATATAACACCAACCTATGTAGCATAATAATCTAATTGACGAGTCTTAAAATTCAAGTTCAAACCTTAACCATGTTAGCATCAGAAAATGAATGAATAGACTAGGAAAAATGTATCATTCTACATCAAGAAGGGAAACCTAGACCTTAATCATCTTAGATGTTGGAACTGATTTAATAGGCTATAGTAAATATGAAGTACCTTTTGCACATGTTGTGCGGAAAGAGTTCACGAGGTGAACGGTTGATCATTCCCACATTGCCCTTGCTGAATCGGTGCATAAAGGTTAGACCTTAATCATCGGTGCTGATCATTCCCACATTGCAATGCATGGTTGTACCTTCTTATTTTCTATGGTTATCCAGTAACTCTGCAGAACTTTCTGATTAGACATTATGCCTGCGTTTGTGCTGATGACCTAGTTCTTTTTGTAGAATGAAATCAGTTACCAAACTATCTCTTCTGTATAATGTGGTACGTACACAAGACAAAACAGGCTGATATAGTCCCACATTTTCTGTTACACGCATTTCATTTGTGAAAAAAGAACTCTGTTGCAATCGAATTATGTGAACTATGGGATTGTTTATGGTGTAATTAGGCAGAAATGCAAATGCTGATGCACTTGCGCTTGCAGGCACAGGCTTACGCGCACACAAAATAAAGGTAAAGAGACCATAGTACCTTGTACAATTGGCCTATCCAAGCCACGTTGTAAATTAGAGTACATTTTGTTGGAATAACATCCAAACTGAACTGCATTCTCAAATCACTATACATGCGTTTTATCCGGTTCCTACAATCAACTTCCGACTGTGTTTTCAACCATACATGAACATGATATGGTATGGTACTACAAAGCAAGTAGAAAGTACTGGGTCAGGTGCTTACACTACATGAGATACCAGTGTAGTGTAAGCACCTGACCCAGTTTTGATGAAGGATTAAAAACATTTATTGGGAGTTTGGTAAGTAGGTTTACAGATAGAGAGATCACAGAAAGACGGGCTGTACAGTTGAAAGTTTCATTGAATGAAGAGATAATGGCATTTGCATTTGATGAGGGCTTTGCTGGTGGAAGCTGCCCACTAGTTTCAAAGTCAAGCTCATGGGTCCCTAACTACATGTGAGGTTCTTTAAGTTTGTGTCGGTCTGCATCTTTAAGCCCTCACCTCCTTCCCATCTTCATTATATATGTAACGAGTTCAGTGTGCCTCAATTCACTCCCAAACCGGGAAACATTCCCAGTTTAGAAGCTGGTTTAACTTCTGATCGCGTTTTAGCGATCTATCTGATCTTATTATAACTGTTGCAGTCGTACTGGGGCCGTAAGGCAGACTTCCCAATGGGGGTTCGTTCCCTTTGTCGAGGAGTTTTCCTCGGCTTCTTGGTAGCCATACTTTTTTCTGCAAGCTTC
>JAVXUP010004610.1:0-29035 GCA_033070095.1 Escallonia herrerae
CTGCAGCTGATGTGCTGCATCCTATCAGGCCATCACGAAGACCTCAGGTAGACCTTGGTCCCGTATCTGCACAGATTCACCCTGTCACGGCCCCCCAGCCCATGCTGACACGAAGCTCATCTGAAACCCACAACTCCATTGAGATGGAGCCTAACCCTTACCTAGCTGAACAACACCAAACAACCGGTCAAGTGGTGGACATGCCTTGACCACCCACCCATGCCCATATTCAATTGCCACTACAAGCTCCTGTCATATATCAACCATCTGTTGCACCCAACCACCAACTTGTTCCGTCTGGGGGCTCAGGAGCCCGTGGCGTCCCAGCCAGCCACCACCCCTTGACCGTCCATGAAGACCCACCTCCTGACTATGTCACCCGTTCGGACTTGGAAGCCCTCATGCGTCGTTGTCACAAAGCTCCACACCTGACTCCTCTACCAACCTGACAGGCCATGCCCCCTACGCCAACGACATTGCCATCACACCCTACCCCCCAAAGTATAAGCAGCCCACCTTTGTGCTCTTCAACAGACGCGAGGGCAACACCCGTGAGCACTTGACGAGATTTGCAGGCTCATTGGAGCAGTATGGTCCGGGAGACAGCTTGAAGTTGAGGGAATTCCACAAGTCCCTTACAGGCTTGGCCTATACTTGGTATCACCAGATCCCTGCGGGGACTGTCCATGCATGGAACGACATGGTCCGGCTATTCCTAGACAAATTCCATTACGAGGCTGAACGAGTTACTATCGTTGACATTGCCGGCATCCGCCAGAATCAAGGGGAGGACTTAAACAAGTACGTGCACCGTTTCCATCTTAAATGCCTCGAGTGCACGAACTTCAGCAAGGACGAGACCCTAGTACCCATATGCGTCAAGAACATGAGCGATATATATCGGGTACACATTGAGAACCTACAGTTGAGGTCATGGGGACACCTCAAGGAGGCCGCACGTCGCACTTATGAGTCGGTTGGACCAGTCAAGCCATGGAAGCACCGCCCGCAGAATGCACTATTGGCCACGGCCGAACCATCTGGAGCTCTACCCCACAACAACCATAACAGCAACACTAGTACCGACAACCGTAACCCCTACAAGCGTCAGTTCACAGAAGGGGAACGGCGCCCTGACAAAAGGAGACAACGGGAGCCTTGCCCCGAGTACCCATGTGATTTGAACACGGTGAAAGAGCTCTTGGCAGAATGGGTAAACAATGACAAGAATTTCCACCTACCGCCGATGAAGGCCAATGTCACGGAAGTGGACAAAGCCCAACCTAACTACTGCCCTTACCACCGTGCCATCGGCCATCATCTCAAAAACTGTAATGGGCTGCGAGGTATCTTTGCAAGGAAGGTCGCGGCAGGCGACCTACAACTCAAAAGAACAATGACGTACGTCGACAGCCTTACCCACCGCACAACAACTCAGAGAGCATCAAGTACTCATGGCCATCACCGACCATGTTGAGCCTATCATCACCGAAGCCTCTAGAGGCCACCCCGAGGGTCATGCCGTGTGTGCGGCCAGCTACCCAACCACAGTCCTCAGTAGGCCAAATGACAAAGATCAAGGGATTTTTTGATGAAATGGGGTTTTCCCCCGCCGCAAGAACTTACTTATCCAGCTGCCTGATTGAGGTCACCACAGGCCTCGGCCCCGAGTGCTTTGCCGCTCAAGCCGAGTTACGACATATCCCCTCTTCTGCTTTGCTTTTCTCGATCGAGGACCAGCCACCAGTCGAACAGCATAACCGGCCTTTGTTTTTGGAATGTACTGTTAATGGCACGGGCTTTTGCCGTGCCTTGGTAGACTGCGGAGCTTCAGTCAACATCATGCCCCTTGTTACCTTGCAACGAGCTGGCATCCCCACACGGAAGATCATACGAGACCCAATCAAAATTTCAGGCTTTGGGAACAGTCACCAATCAACCTTGGGCCATATCACTGTTGACCTGATGGTCGGGTCCGTGCGTCGCAACACCACCTTCCATGTGATGGACAGTGAGCCAGCCTTCCACATCCTACTGGGACGACCATGGATTCACATCAACAAGGCTGTGCCCTCAACGTACCATCAGTGTGTCAAACTGTTGGCCGGTCCTATGGGACACGAGGTAGCAGTGACAATACCAGCCACGAAGGCCCCGTTCGAGTGCGCAGAATCATACTTTGCCGAGGCCTCTTCTTCACCGAGCTTGCCGAGGATGGTGAGAACGCCACTCACATCCACTCTACAAGGTTGCCAAATTGGGAGGAGCTATGCGGCAACAAGCCTCCCAAATCCAAAACAAAGAAGGGTAGCAAGAACGTAGCATCAACCTCAGTTATGCCACCTGCTGCCAAGGCCAACTCCCCTCCTACATCCCCCAAGTCTAAGAAGCACAAGCCTGAGCCAACCTTCCAACGCATCGTCAAGGACGGTAAGGTGATCTACCAGTTATGATGGTGTGCGGGGCGTCAGGTGGTCCCTCATCTGACCCCTCGACCCCGACCCACTTGAGGAGACTGAATGGTGCTGCACGGCCGAGCATTGCCCACCAGATCCTGACCTCACCCCCAGCGCAGCACCACCTTGCTATGAAGACGGCCCTCGGCCCAAGCTGAAGATCTTGAAGAAATCAACCTGGCCGGCCCAGGCGAGGAACCACGGCACACTTACATTGGCACAAAACTCGCCCCCGGCCAAAGAGGAATTGGTTTCCCTTCTGTATGAATATCGTGATGTCTTGGCATGGAGTTACAATGAGATGCCCGGACTGGATCCTGCCTTAGTCACTCACCATCTCAACATTGCTACCAGATCCATCCCTGTCCAACAACACCCGCGGACATTTTGCCCCGAGCTCGAGTTAAAGATCAAACAAGAGATTGAATGCCTTCTGCAGGCAGGCTTCATTGAACCTATCACTCACCCAATTTGGCTGGCTAATGTCGTCCCTGTACAAAAAAAGAATGGCCAAGTCCGCGTTTGTATTGACTTTTGAGACTTGAACAAGGCGTGCCCCAAAGACGAGTTTTCACTACCCAATATCGACATGCTTACAGAGGCCGCCGCCGGACATGAAACCTTATCTTTCATGGACGGATTCACAGGTTATAATCAAATTCGCATGAACCCTGATGATAGCGCCAAGACAGCTTTCCGCACTCCTATGGGTAACTTTTGTTGGAAGGTCATGCCTTTCGGCCTCAAGAATGCGGGTGCTACCTATCAAAGGGCGATGACAGCCATATTCCATGACATGATACACCGCACAGTGGAAGACTACGTCGACGATCTCATCATCAAGTCTAAGAAGGAAAATGATCATCTCACTGACCTCCGAGCAGTCTTTGATCGTTGTCGTCAGTACAATATGCGGATGAATCCGCTGAAATGTGCCTTTGGAGTCTCCTCCGGCAAGTTCCTCGGCTTCTTGGTCAGTCGACAGGGCATCGACGTTGACCCTTCTAAAGTCGATTCCATCCAAGAGATGCCACCCCCACAAGCACCAAACAGTTGAAAAGCTTTCTCGGTAAGGTCTCTTACCTCCGTCGGTTCATCCCTACCTTGGCCAAACTCATCACACCCTTTCAGCACTTGACACGCAAGAGTGCACCCCATGGAGTTGGGGTGCGCCCCAACAGCAAGCCTTTGACAAGATCAAGTCGGTACTCATGTCGCCGCAAACCATGGTGGTACCACGACGAGGTCTGCCCCTTCTACTATACTTGACCTCCACGCCCAGGTCCATAGGGGCTTTACTTGCTCAAGAGGTGGATGGGGTGGAGCGTCCCATTTATTATCTCAGTCGGTCAATCAGGGGGCCCGAAGCCAATTACTCCGAGCTCGAGAAGCACTGCTTGGCTTTGGTTTACGCCTCACAGAAATTCAGACACTACTTCTTGGCACATCAGATCACACTCGTCACCAAAGCTGATCCACTCCGCTACATGCTTACACGTCCCGCCCTGTCTGGTCGACTCACCCGTTGGTTGTTGCTATTGGCCAAGTTCGGCTTATCTATCAAGAATCCTACAGCTCTACGGAGCCAAGCACTTGCAGACCTCTTAGCCTTTTTTCCACGCCAACAATATGAGCCGACCTCGGACCAATTGCCTGGGGAGGAGATGACCTTTATCACCGACATCCATGAATTGTGGACGCTTGAATTCGACAGTTCATCCACTAGCAAAGGCCCCAACGGGACACCCCTTCGGCAAGGGGGTGCCGGTATAGTCCTCCGGAATCCCGGTGGTGTTACCACCTCCCTATCCTTCAAGCTCGCATTCCCAGTGTCTAACAACGAAGCTGAGTACGAGGCGCTTGTCATTGGCCTCATGCTCGCCGTCAGTATGGGGGCTAAGGCCTTGTGTGTGAAAGGAGACTCAAATTTGATCGTGAAGCAGGCCGACGGAGAGTTCGTCGCAGTCAAGGAACCAGCCTTGGCACCTTATCGTGCCTTGGTGCAACACTTGGAAGGAAGACTTGGCCATATCCATTATGAACATCACAACAGACATGCAGACAGCTTGGCTACGATCGCGTCAAAGCTGGAGGTTGCGGGTGAGCAGCGAATGCTAACCATCATCAAGAGAACGGAACCATGCACAACATTGCGCCTAGTCCCGAAAGACACTACTGCAAACGATTGGAGGCAGCCAATCATCGACCAACTTAAGACGCCATCTCTTGCTTATGCCTCTACTCTTACAGACTTTTTGATGTTGGGAGATGTCTTGTATAGACGATGCCCCGGAGGCACTCTAGCTAGGTGTTTGGCCTCGGAAGAGGCAAAGCACAAATTACGACTTGGCCATCAAAAGTGTTGTAGCCTCGACGGTCCCCCTCTATACCGTCGCCTCCAGCGTATGGGCCTCTATTGGCCATCCATGGCCAAGGATGCCTCAGATATCCAAAGGGACTGTCCTGAGTGCTTGTATGCACCAGACAATGCAGAAGCTCTTGTCATTGACGTCAAAGGTGACTGGCATCAGCCTTTCATCCAGTACCTATCCCACGGGATTCTACCACCTGAACGTAACTCAGCACGATCCATCAAGCGCAAGTCAGTAAAGTATTTCGTGACGGAAGGCGAGTTGTTTCGCAAGGGCTTTTCGGGACGCACCCTGCGATGCTTGCAGGGTGCCCAAGCAGTCAAGGTGATTAATGAAGTACACAATGGTGATTGTGGGGAGCATCAAGGCTCTCAGAAGCTGTATGCAGAATTGCTAAGGTTGGGGTACTACTGGCCGACTATGGAATCTGACGCGATCTCTCATGTCTGACACTGTCAACCCTGCCAGAGACATGCTGACAGAATGCACACACCGGCGTCCGACCTCCGTATGATCTTGGTCCCTTGGCCATTTCACTCTTGGGCTCTCAACCTCATAGGCCCCATCCACCCAACATCACGGGGTCACGCTTGGATTATGGTGGCAACGGAACGTTTCATGAAGTGGGTAGAAGCCATACCTCTGCGACTAGCCATGGGAGGCATCATTGCCAACTTCTTGCGCGACCACATAGTTTGTCGCTTTGGTATCCCCCGGTGCGTCATATCTGACAACGGCACGCCATTCATCAACAGGGATGTCCGAGCTTTCATGGAAGGATACAACATCAACCACGCTACATCCACGCCTTACTACCCACAAGGAAATGGTCAAGCTGAAGCTTCTAACAAGACTCTACTACGGGTATTATCACGAATGGTCCATGATGTGAGTGGTTCATGGTCTGAAAACTAAGCCTTTCACTTTGGGCTTATCGAACCTCCAAGCACACAGCAACAAAGGCCACGCCCTTTTCCCTTGTCTACAGGGACGAGTGTGTGGTACCAGCTGAGATTACGGTCGCGTTAGCCAGACTCGCCCTAAGCAGTGGCCTTGGGGAGGAAGAAACCAGAATGACCACCCTTGAAGGACTTGATGAAGAGAGAGCCAATGCCTTATGTTGTATGAAGAAGTACCATGAACAACTCACTAAGGCATATGGAAAGACTGTGAAGCAACAGACATTCGTGGAGGGCGACCTTGTTCTTCAAGCTGCCAAACATATACGCGCCAACGTGACAGCCCCCAAGTTCACATCAAATTGGGAAGGACCACTTCAAGTGCATGAAGCCAGAAACAACGGCTCTTACCTCCTGCTCAACATGGAAGATGGACAAATCACAGCACCTATCAACCGCTATTTGAAGAAGTATTACGCTTAACCAGCTGCAGATCGCTCCCCCTACCTAACCCGCCCAAAGCTTAGAACACCCACACACAGTTTTTTTTCATGTCTATGCATACATGTTTATGACTTGTAACTTTTGTTGATCGCCACAAGTTCTTACTTTACTCATGTATTGGCATTTTGACCTAAATGCTATCAATGCAAAGATCATTTACTAGCCTCAACTACTGTATATCATGCACTCTTACACTTACACTTTGCTCACTAAGCCGCTTGCTATGGGCGGGGAGGGGGGAACCACAACGGGAAAACAACACATGCAAGATGTACAAGCACATCAAAAGCTAAGCATCATCTCACAACAAACATAGGTACAACATAACCACATAACTGCAACATCCATATCAACCAAATGAGTACAAGCCAATTGTTCAGGGGGCTGCTACTGACCCCATATCTCCTAAACAAAAAAAATGCAAAGTACAAGAGATCTAATGTAAAGGGGCAAGCAAGGCACAAATAGGATCGGAAGTGTACGCCTCTAATGTCTACCGATGTGCCAGAAGATCTGTCTATCTGCTCTCCCACTCAACTCGCCGAACCTCTGCCTCGGTCAGCTGTCTCTCTGCCTCTACGAGCTGGGCGCACAACCCCTCCACCGCTTAAGTCACTACCACTACCTCGGTATCAAGCACATGTCTTTGACCCTACAACGCGGCCTCCTGCACACTGATGAGAGCCAACTCCACAGTAGCCTCAGCACTTTGGCCTCTCGATCTGATTTAGTCCGCCAGCCAATCCAACTGAAAGCCGAGAGCTGTAAAGGATACAAGCTCTGACAAATATTGTGATATGACTGCTGGAGTCCAACCCAAAATCGGCACCGCACCAAGGGTAGCAAACCAATCCACAAGGGCTGTGTACATCACCTCACGAAAACAGCACCACGGATGAGGGCGGCATCAACAAAGGTCTCCGGGTGCCTCGCCCTGATCATCTCCAATCGGCATACTATTGCACCTGATAACTCCACGCCATCCCAGGGGATCGCGTCTGCCCTGTCGACAAGAAACCTCCCACTGGCAGCACCAACCTCTAAAATACCACCACCAGCTGACTGCACATCCACTACACCAGAGTGCGTCTACAAGAGTCTATCACTAGCATCTGCTGCCGAGCCTGACAACATCTCAAGAACAGGCCTCGCTGTGGGTAGAACAGGTACATCAGGCTGGGGGACAAACCCGTAATAGGTGTGTGTGCAGCAACAAAAACATGATGCACTCCAGACGGAGCGTCTGGCTCCCTGACTGTCCACCAATCCGACCCCTCGAACATATGGGCACCGTCCATCGGACTGCCCAACAGAGACTTAACTGCCTCAACTAGTACAGGCGACGGACTCGGACAACTGACGGGCTCTGCCACACACTCGGCTGCCTGCTTTGCTGTCGCGCCCCCCTCAACAGCATCAGTCTCCATAGGACGGACCTCACCAACAGTCTCAGCACATGGCTCATCGACCCCACAGCTCCCCTCAGCAACACTAGTAACCATCTCACCATACTCATGGAAATCATCGGCTGTCTCGACACCTATCTCGTTGCCTTCTTTGGCTGCCTCTACGTCCGTATCATCGATCTCACTAGGTGTCTCAACATCCATGCCTCTAAACTCGTCAGTCTTCGCCTCGGTATCCTCAGCTGTATCGTATGGCTCAGCACCCCAATCATCATCAAGCTCCTGACACAAAAAAAAATACGGAAGAACGACCTTAGCACATGACTAACACAGTGATCGGCAACTACGAAATAAAAGCAAAAAAAGAAAACAAACGGCCACACTAACCTCAGAGTCAGAGTATTCCAATACCTCCCGAGGCCTCTCCGGCCCATGAGTGCCGCCCGCTGAAGGACCCGCGCCACCACGCTGCGCATACTCCATCATTCCCACTCTCACTGACGAGAGGGGACCCTTGCCGGCTCCCGGCATCCTAGGCACATGGGCTACCGCGGGCACATGTGTGGCAATAACCCTACCACGGCCCCCCTGCGATCTCGTGTCGTCGCGTCCGCCACGACCGCCCCTAGCCGCATCCGCCTCAGGAACACCTGTGATCAGTGCCATCATACCCGACTGCTTCGCCACCTGTAGCGACACCAAACCCAATCCTCTGTCACCAATAAAGACGTCGACTAGCTGCCTGTCCGCTGGCCCCTGCAACAACCACTCAGACCACGTAATCCAAACCCTCTCCCACCAACGAGCATACGCAGCTATGACCACCCCGGTGGACAATGAACCAGGCCTCCTCCACACGTTCGTCGGTGTTGGCACAAATGTGCCTTCCTCCGCAGGGTATACCGAAAAGCCGTATCCACATCCCAAGGTCGCGAATAACCGCAAGGGGGCTCTAGATCATAGCCAAAGGCGAGAGCCTAGCGGTCAGGACTGTAGCGTGCAACATAATACTGACACACAGCCAGCTTCCCGCCGTCATCAGTCAGTACTGGCAGCCATCCAGGAAAAAAAGGCTACCAGCAGAGATATCTCGAGGTCTGTCAGGTCGGCTCTGCTGTGTAACTGTGAATCGATATCCCGTAGGTGCATCCAAGGCGGAGTCCCATACGAAGAATGCATGTTGACATACAGACGGCCGAGGCATGCGTCTCGTACGTCAAACACCTGTGATAGCTCGCATGCAGGCCTCTTCTACCAGCCCACACATATACTCGTCCTCCTGCATACCACTTCGCTACTACCATCGACTTCCCCGGACGCATCACTGTCCCCTTCCTCGGGCATGGACGTACCTTCAGATACCCCAGTGGCCTATACTCCACATAGCACTCGAATAGATACCTCTGTAATAACATCCAGTCGACGTAGGTTGACACCTAGTACCGCCCATACGATCTCCGCATGTCGTTTGCAAACTGGTCTAGACACGAGTACAGTGTGCCCAAGTATATCGGTGCTAACCCAACACGTTTGCCTACGGCCATCCGCACTGCTAACGGGAATACCTTCTGGGCAATACCGTCCTCGGGTGTCCCCTCAAGCACAAACCTACAAGTACATAAATGTGACACACATCACGACCACCCCACCCTAACATGATATGCAGCACATCACTCAGCAGAATGCTACGCTACTCCCCTTCGTTCTTACTATGGACTTTTTTTTTCTAAGTATAGAAATCAATAGACTACATGTACAAGAGCAATGCTAGGCAGCATACGAGTAATGCAAAGATCAAAGTAATAGGACAGCATACCTCGATAAAAACATGGCAAGGAAGGCAGCTAGCTCATATCTCTTGTCCCTGTAGCCTGGCCCACTACGGAAATCGTCATCCGATATCAACCTCTGCCCGGGCCGCATGACCACTGTACCATAGAAATGCTGAACCCACCTGCTATATGTGCACTTACAGTTGAACCGCGTCTCTTGCAGAAAATCAATCAACGCCTTGACAGCCAGGCATTCCTCCGCTGTTAGCCTCAGTGCTTGGGCATCCTCCGTCCCGTGCATTGGTAGGCCGGTCAACGTCACGACGTCCAGCAGCGTCGGACCAATCTCCCCGAACTCTGTAACGAAGGTATGAGTCTGCGAGCTCCATCGTGAAAGTAGTAGTGTGAGGCCGCTAATGTCCCTGCCCGGCTCGACACTCTTGTATGTCGCCTCAATCGCTGCCACTAGCCCGAGCACCTCTAACCTCTCCCTCCAAGCTGCATGCCCTATCATGTATGCACACCAGAAACTCCAACCTACCGGCATGGTATTCTGGGCCTTGAACATCACAGGCGACCACGGAATGTCCTCTCGCTCAGCCAACAAACCCGAAACGTACCGCGGCGACATCACCGGAGCAACCTCAAAGCTCGGCACATGGATATATGGTGAAGGGACCATGGATCCATCACGCATCAATGCAGAACTCCAAGGCGCCAAAAAACACGTCAGCAGACACCCGTCGCGCCAGCTCCCTCCACAGTTCCTCGGGAGGACACCCGGGCACCGCACCCTTTGCGGTCAGTAACACATTGCTACGACTCGACATCTGATCAAAGCTCCTCATACCGTCATCATTGAAACCCAAGGGCACACCTGACGCATCGGCCGACACTGATACGTCCTCATCATCGTCACCAAGCCCGTCACCCCGCGGCAACTATGTATGCCCACTCGCCCCGCCATGACGGCGTGCACTTTGCTTCGTTCTCAATTTTTTCTACGATCCGTCATCCATCGCCCCGTCTGCTTCGGCATGGTCGGCCTCAGCCCTGTCGGCCTCGGCCCCGCCGCCCGTGGCCTCGACCTCCTTCCTTTTCTCCTTCCTCCTCTCTTCTTCTTTCCTTCCTTCTTCTTCTCCTTTCTTCCCTATCTTCCTCCCTTTTTCTTTCCCTTTCTTACTCCCTCTTCTTCCTCCTCTCCTCCCTCCCTTCCTCTCCCTTCTCCCTTCCCCCTTCTCCCCCCGCGCCTCGGCCTCACCCCACGTCGGCCTCGGCCTTGGCCGAGTGGCCTTGGTCGGCCTCGGCCACCCGGTCAGCCGAATTTACCCGTTTGCCAGGTCTAGAGACGAGGAGACCTTTAGCTTCCTCCATTTTCTCTCAACTATCATTCGTGTTTGAGTGGGCAGATCAGTGTACCATCATAAGAAGTGTTCGTGGGCATGAGATCTAGGGTTTGCTAGAAAAGAAAGACATATATATAGTATATGATGGACGACTAAGATCAACTAAAGTATTAGGGGACGGCTACCGGGGCGGGTCGGATTGGGGTGAATACCATACCCGACCCTAACCAGCTGTGAAGTTTTTTTAAAAATTACCATACCCGTCCCATGACCCGGTCAAAGTCAAAAAAAAAAAATAGTTCCTATCAGGTCGGGGCTGGGCAGAGATCCACGGGTTTGGATTTTTTTGCCATCCTTAAATCTCATTTAGAAACACCAAGTAAAAAGGGACATTCAACACTCAACTGATACAAAATCACTTGATTCTTGATTCTGAGTCTTATTTTTTCTTTCTTTCTTTTCCAAACATTCTGTTTATACTGTGCTTATGCCTTCTACCTATAGAGGCTTTGTTTTGTTTTTGTCAATCAACTAATTGGTACAGGTTACCGTGTACTGTGGGCGTATTGTTTGTAACTTGATTATTCAATTAGTCAAAGTTTCTATTCTAAACATTCTCTTTTCATTGGAAGTTTCCATTTAGAAAAGTCCTCATGTACGATACCGAAAAGAACGTCACATTGATTATAATTTGCTAGCAAGTGCAAACAGAATCGAATAGTTGATTGCTGATCAACACTATAAACCTGATAGCCATACACAAAAAGCTTACGAATAAAAACCAAAGATAAAAGGACAAAATAATCCTAAGAATATGTAGTTGGTTTAGATATTTGGATGTATGAATAGTGCCTCCCTTTTCTTCACCGGCTATCTACCTAGCTATATATATTTCTAACTGGAATGTTTTTCTATATGTGAGCCGACAATCAAATTCACAGATAAAAGAAAATGAACAAACAGGCTATAACAAATCTTAAACAAATTCTGCAACTATTGATTAAAAATGCTCTCTCCTTCATCCCTTAAAATCACGCAAGTTTATAAGTTAACAGTTACACAAGGAAAAATCACGTTGGGTAAAAGAAAGGCATGTTACCTTTTGATTAGCAGAACCAGTCCGGTACATGTACTTGAGAAATAGATGTATTTTGAACCAACTTGACAAACCATTTCATTAACAACTTCCATCTCCTTCCTTGCAGCTAGCGTTTTTAAGAATCTACTAAGCCATGCATCAAGCTTATATATTTCGGAAAGAGAATGTCTTCATATTCTGTTACCTTTGAAACTTTGCTTGAGTAGATCATAATGTTAAAAGGCTCACTCCCTTTTTCAATTGACTGTCTAATGATTCAATCCATTCTATCTCCAACATCTCCCACTTTATACCAAGCATGTCCATCTAGGCAAAATGTTGAAATCAGTTAAAAAAAAATTTCTTCAGAATATAAAACTTGCATAATGTTCCTACCGGTTCAAATTTAGCACATGAACAACTAGCCCTAAAGTCTTTAGTAACGGTAAATTGTTTGCCTTTCTCCTTGTCTACAATTTTCAAACCCACCGTTTAGTTGGTAACCTCAGGTTCCTAACTCGATGTTATATATGTTCGAACAACTAAAACTAGCATTCCCCTCTTTATTCAAGACCTCAAACAAACTACGAGTGTAGCCATCGCTGCCTCTTGCTTTAATCGGATCACAGAAGGACAAGACTGACTGTGAATTCATGGTCTTGAATCGTCATCTTCGTGGTCAAACTTCGATCATAAACTACTTTCTCATAATTCTGAACTAACTCAATTGACATGGTATTAAAAGAAACATACTCGCAAAAAGATGAATGTATGCTTTCACGTTGTCCACTCATGGTCATGCCAGCAAAAAAGGTACATTTGAGTAATTTTCTTGCCCAAATGTGCACGTAGGTTATCAATGTTTTGGATCCAACTATTTTCGCTTTTCGCTTAGTTCATACTTCTTATTCAAATCCACCCATCCAGCCTCAAAATCTGCAATAGTTGAGTCGTAACGAAACTACATGGCTTTTTGATGTGCAATGCGCAAAAGTGACATTGAGCATATGAATAGACTTTGGGAATTGCATTTCCTAGGCTCCATCTTGGTCAATGATGATTGCAGTTGAAGCTCTCTCAAATATGCACAATAAAACGTAGAATAGCCACACAAGATGCTGCTTCTTTCTCATCCCTCTTCCATGCAGCTCCAAACCATATAAACTGCTTATGGTGATTCACTCCAAAAAATGGATCAAATGGCATGTAACATCCCAAAATTTTTCGGAACGTTAACACTCGCTCGATCGAATGCACTTAGACAATTACAACCTCAAATCAAGCAATTTAGAACCATCAGTCCGTCAGAGCAACTAAACCGTTGAGTAAAATAATACTCTTAGCGTACAATTATACTTGAAACATCAAATCTAAGCTAACAATTCTAAATAACAATAATGGCCCACGCAGGGGTTCTAAAGGCTAATACTGAAACTTAAGTTCTCTTTCGCTCGGCTCAGATCTAGTCCACACCCAATGCGATCTATTGTTGGTTATCACCTGCGGAAAAGAAGTCAAAGGGGAGTGAGCTTTTGAGAGCTCAGTAAGGTCGCTCAAAGATAGAAACCACGAAACAATTACAGATGCAGTTCATAGATTTTCAAAAAAAAAGAATCATAACTAGTTTCATTAGATATCAATACGATTTTCAGACACGATACAAACAATCACGAATGCAATAACATGAGCAATTGCAGAGCCACACAGGCAGTGTAGGGTAATCACTTAGCAAAGCCACAAAGGCGATGCTCATTAACACTTTTCACCGGCTAGTCCATCAAGGCACTAGCCCACACCAATACAACGGCTAGTCCATCAAGGAATTAGCCCACACCAATACACTGGCTAGTCCGTCAAGGTACTAGCCCACACCAATATTCTCCAACATACACCAACTCCCGCCAAACACACCCATGCACAATCTCATGTCAATATGCAGAATGACAACAAACGATAATACAATTATATTAAATCGATGCACAACGAGAAATAAACACAGAGCATCGAGTATGATTTCCAATAAACGCTTAAGGCTCAAGAAAAGGGTATTAAAGGCAAATAATGCGACTTAATCAAAATAACAGAATCCAAAAAGAATAGCGATAACAATTCAAAGAAATATTCGAGGACAACTAGAGAAAACTGGGTTTCAGAAGAAATCCCTTACCTCAGTCCAAGTTATGCACTGCTCAATGGCCTCGATCCAAAATCCTTTGAATTAACCTAAGTCGGGCAATTTATTTATAAGAATGCTATCCACACTAATATATTATAAATCTAATATAACTACCCATAATATACTCATTTCTCTACCCGGAACGACGAAATTCAAAGCAGTTTCCCACTCGGTCAACCTAACCCGATACTCGTCACACTCCTCGATGCTCCGAAATATCTCAAAAATATTCTTATCATTCATTAAGCATTATTTATAACTTAATAGAGCATATGGGATAAAAATATAATTTTTGATTATTTTCGAATTAAAAATAATTTCCTTAAATACACTAAAAACCAATAAATTTCCATAATTGCTTCTAGCTGGAAATAAGGACTCATAATTTTTATACAAGCCTTAATATATGTAGAAAAATTATAGAAATAAAAATCAAGATTTAAAAGGCACTGAAACTATTTCTTTATTTTTCATTTTGCTAAACTTAATGCGATATGGAAAATGATAGCAAATCATCTTCAAAAATTATCAAACTTTTACTGAGTCTTTCTTATACTATTTAAACACTACTCTAATTTTTCCCAGAACATTTTCAGGGTTTAAAGACTCCAAAAGAATTTTCCAAATCTGAAATTATAGAAAATATTATAAATTCATACAATCTCAGAAAATTATAAAATTTTGCCAAGAATTCTAATATGGTCTAACGTATTATACTGTAAATTTTTACATGCTAACGATAAGTGTGCGTTAGTCTATGCACGTCGGACCTAACGCTAACCCAATTATCCGTTCCGTATTTCTCTTCTTTCTTCCCTTTCTGTGCTAACTCTAATCTCACCCTAACATATACTGATACACAGCAGACCATTGCACACACTCTCCTTCACTGCGCACCCTCATCACTCCTTTAACACACACATATGCACGCACTTGATATATATACTTACATTACCCAAACACACACACCCACACACACACAAGCACACACTGGAAAACACTCTTCAGACCCAAGAGCATACACCCGCATACATACACTACACACACACACACACACACATATAAACCCACACACACACAGCTACTGCCTCACGGCAGTAGCTTCTCTTCTCTCTCTTCTTCTTCCTTTGTTCCAAACCCACCTGCACAAGTATATATGCACACACAGGCACCCATTTGCAGGCATAACACACACGTACACTTCACCCACATATACATTCACTCACACACACACATCACAGCACACAATCTCACGCACCCAGTACACACGCAGACACACTACACACACAAACCCGTGCACACAACACATCTGTGCACACACACACACACACACAGCTGCTTCGGCAGCTTCACGCACCCTCTAGCACCCTCACACACACTTGTATACACACCCAAAAACACACGCACACAGCTGCCTTTGGCAGCTACACACACACATATGGGCACACAAACACACAGCATGCACACAGCTCTCAGACACATACATAATATATCTTTACATATACACATCACACAAGCACCCATAAAAAAAACACACGGCCAAGGCAACCTTGAACCCGTTCCATCACCCTCGCGACTCACTGTAATTTATGCAAGCTACAGCAGCCCCTTTTCACTTCCCATCTCACAAGGGTCTCTCTCTATTTTCATTTGACTCCCACCCAAAGGCATGCGCGCACACACAAACACTCAACTACAAAACATCTCCCTCTTACTCTAAAAATCCATTGCTCCGCACATTTGCGCACAGGTTATGTATACTCTATTAGATCCAAACCGCACCACTTCCCACTACCTCACGGCTCCCCCTTCCCTTACACTCAATCACATAGTCACTCCAAATTTCCCCCAGCTCGTGGCAGTCTTTATGGTTGCCTCTTCACAGCCGCTCTCACAAGATTACACACCCAAACACTCACTCTCATACACTGCAATTTACCCCTCATGCAGCCCTTCTTTCTAACCTACAAACCCATAAATCATACATAAATTCCAACCCCCGGCAGCCCCTTCTCCCCCGCACAACCGTAACCCATTCTATTTACATATACATATATAAAGAGAAAGGCTAAAACAAAAAAAACATACCGAAAAATTTGATCGCCGGAGAACCCTTGTCCCGTCCTTCCTCTATCTCTCTAATTCTCTCTCTCTCTTCCTCGAAGGTGGATCTGAAGGGCTGAATATGAGCCTTGGACGGCTGCCCTAGCATGTGGGTTTATATATATAAAACCCTAAAATGGGCACTTACCAAAACCCTCCTTAAGATTTCGTTAGTCACTAAAAAATGTACCCACAACTTTTTATTATTACGAAATGGTCCAAATTAAATTATTTACTATAGTTTGGGTGCTCCAAAAAATTTTAAGGGTTTGGTTAGGTAACCCGTTATACTAAGTGTCGCTAAAAGTCACTAAATAAAAATATCAACGCTAACTGAAAGAATATTCGTCGCTAAAGGTCGCTACTTAAAAATATCGACGCTAAAAATTATTCGTTGTTAAAATTTTTTAAATAAATCCGAAAAGTATCAGGGTGTTACATGGCATCCTAAAGTTTTTAGTCATATAAGTCACATCGAACACAACAACATCACCAGAATGTGAATATGGTACCCATGACGGGCCGTCAGCTTAAAAAACACGTAACAAAAGAAACATTTCCAGTTAAATCCATGGCAAAATAATAGCTATCTTCAAATGTAGCCTTCTCATGAAATGTTTAACAACCACATACGTTATTTTCCCTTACAATGCGTAGACTACTAGAACAGTGTCTTGGAGTTATTTCAGGTTTTGCGCTAGGCTTTATCACATTCACAACCCTGTAATCTAAGAAGGATTCAAGCCCTTATAGTTAAGGTCAGACACAAGAGACGTACATACCTTTGTACTATTGTACTTGCTATATGGATGATGCTTGATTACTTTTGATGTGAGTAGTAGTGAGAAGATGGTTGTGAGCATCTTGAAATTTGTTGACAAGACATACTCCAAGAATCTTTGAGAAAGTAACCAGAAGCATCGTCCCACAGACGGTTCTCAGGTCCCTGAGCCTCTGTTCATTCTAATTCAGTCCCTTATCATCTAGTTTTTTTAAACTCTACTTGTACCATACAAACTGCCCAAAATTTGGACAACCAACGCTAAAAACAGTGTCCAACGCCTTGCAAAGAATGAAAAAAAGGTGTTATATAGACACTTTCCCAAGTCATTGTATATGTTGTATTTAAATTACTAGTGTAGCTAGGAAAAAATTGGGTTAAAAAACAACAAAGCCTTGCGCGACGAGAATTTAACTAGAAAATATTTGTACTTGTATCCACAATTAAATTACCTCCATCTTCTGGAACGTCAGAGGCCCACAAGTCAGGATGCCATTAAGAAGAAAGTGCGCGTTGCCTTTCTTTATCTATACTACTTATAAAAGTACGAATGTCGTAAATCATTTATGAACAATTACGTCCTCCATTAACTACGTCATTAATACTCTTAGTTCCCTTCATGACTACCTACTAAATTTGGTTGAAATTAAATGAACATTGGGTAATGAATCTATTCTAATCATTGGAAAAATGAAAAGTGTGATGATAAAGAAAAACAAAACAAAGAAATCAAGTTATTACTCTCTTTTTTTACTTTGGTTGAAATGAGATAAATATTGGGTAATGAATTGGGTAAAGAGAACTGTGATTTTTTATTCTTGCATTTTTTGGTTAGCAAACAGTTAACCAATTGAAAACTGAAAAGCAAAAACAAAAGAAAAAAATTAAAATTCGTGAAAAACCAGTTAAGAAACAAAAAAACTATTGGAAAAACAAAAACTGAAAAAAAGAAAACGAAAAAACAGGATTAAATATGGATAAAAAATGAGAAAAAATATGGCGTCAATTTGAACTGAAAATCTATTTAGTTATTACAGTTGAAGACTAGGTGCTTTGCATTTCGTATTGATAAAATGCAAAGCCCCTGGTCTTGAAAATTACGAATCTTAAGTGTATACCATAAACTAATTTAACATATTAGAAAAACAAATATATAGATTCGTTCTTTCAATTTCTCCATTTGTTTTTCTGTTCAATAGCACAATCAAACATTTCTCCAATCTAGAAACCAAAAAAAAAAGATTTCCAAACATTGAACTGACTATATTTTTAAACATTAAATATACATTTCTTCAAAAACAAGTCACAAAAAAATAAGGACATGTGAATTATATTATTTTGATCCCAAAAAAGCTAATAATATTGCGTCAAAAATTATTCTCGACCACATCCACGTGCAATGCACGTGTTCAATACTAGTGTTAAGAAATGGTTTGATACTACTAATCGACCTGCTTCTGGATTTACCATCGTGTAATATTGTTGTGGGGTATGCAGCTAACAAACCTACATCTACCATGAAGTGGAATAGGTATGTAACATCCCAAATATTCGGAGTATTGAACAATCATTCGATCAATTACTTGTTGACATGAACAACTTCGACTTAATAAACAACTTTCAATATATTTGTTAGTTTTTAATCAATGCAATAATTCAAATGCTTTAAAATAATTTGTCATAGATGAAAAGACCAAATTTAATTTATCGACATAATGAACTAAACAATGTTTACCCACGCAGGGGTTATACTAAACCCATTCTCAAGCAATATACTAACCATTACCTGCAAAAGGAACAAGGGTGAACTTTTGAGAGCTCATTAAAGTCGCTCAAAGACTAAACAAAGTGATTACAAACAATTTACAGGTTCAATTTGATGACAAACTTTCTAAAGAGTTTAGAAGTGATCACAATTAGTTCGACAACCATATTGAAAATAGCAATAGCAATAGCAATAGCAAAGCCACGCAGAGTTGATAGTAACAATGGTAACTACATATGCATATGTACGATAACTAGTCCGTCAAGGTGCTAACCTGCATGCCACGCAGTAAACAAACCATCCTAATAACATCTCTAATACAGACCATTCTAATAACGCCTCAAATACAGACCATCCTTATAACGCATCAATACACTATCTCATGTCAATATTCAAAAGAACAATAATTGCTAAATCAACATGTAATTCGATGCTCAACGTGCAATAAGAGCATCATCATGAATTTCAATAATCGATTAAGGCTCAGAATTTAATATTTATTTTTAAAGGCCTTAAATGAATTTAGAAAATGTTAACTTGTGAAAACTATTAAAAATACTATACATTTTTGAAAAAAATTGAAACCTTGTAGAAATTCTAAAATGGCTTAATGTACCTCGTCGCAAAATCTAGTTAGCCAAACGACCACCGTGTGCCAACCCCACACAGTCACATACTAACCATTCTTTCAAAATATACATAGAGACATAAGGTACAGCTATACCACTACAGGGTACACCTGCGGAAGCACATGGTACACCTGGACAAGAGCGGGGTACAACTACACATGGTGCCACACTACTATCTACATACCCCTTGCAGCCATTACACAACAATTCACACGCAGTACACACGCGCGCGCACCATGCACACACACGGTTACACCCCCCCCCTTGCATACACATATTGTTACACATATTACAGACACACATACACTCCAAACACACGCACGCATGCTCACACACACATAATTACACTGTTACAATTACACAAAATATTCCCACGCAATAACAAAGGGAAGGGGGTGGCACAGTGGGTACGTGCCCGCCTCCACCGTTTGGCATTAAGTAGTTTTTGTACTATGAGTTTTGTATTAATGGTTTTGCTACTTTGGTGTCCCCTCAAAACTTATAGATTTGAAGAACTTTTTTAAAGCCATTATTCTTTTTCAATATTACACAAAATCATTCTTACCACATAACAATCAAGAAATTCTAACACTTTAATTTATTTTGACTTTTGTTACTATAGATCTATACTCGTACGTCAATTCCTTTTCGAAATATTTTTTTTATTTTAATTTCCAAAGTAAAGTGTAACTACAAAATATGTAATGCGAATTTTATTTCTTAAAGCAACATTTAAGTTTCATCTTTATTGGTTTTTAACCGAACATGTTAAGATACCTTTAAAATATTACATTGGTGCCCACCATATACAAGATTTTTGACTTCGCCGCTGCACCCACAGCACACACACATACATGCATACCCACACAGTTAGACATAATATCACTCATATTACATACACACATATCCAACACACACACACACCCACGTCACACATCACACACATCCACGCACGCACACCCACACAATTACAAACACCATACATACATTGTCACACATATAGCAAAAACTCAGGAATGCTATTGTTATTCCAGGAGCTCAATTATTAAGAAATTTGCTAGCGTCTTTTGGCCAGTTAGATGTCTGTTGGGATGGTCCTTTATTCACTTGGATTCGGGGTTCTCCTGAGTAGGGGTTGGTTGGTATATGATATATTAGATCGAGTTATGGCATTGACTTCTTGGATTGTACAATATTTGCATGCAATAGTTAGGAATCTAGCCATACAGCTATCGGATCATTCCCCAATTTTATGTGATACATGTCCGCTTCGCAGTACTTATTATCTGCCTTGGCGCTTTGAAGCCATATGGTTATTATCCCCACATATTTTTATGGTAATTAGAGATGTCTAGTTGTTGCCTTATATTGGTCCCCACTCTTTCAAATAATGAGTAAGAGTAAAATCATGTTGCAAGTTTTAAAAAATTGGAGCTCGACTAGTTTTGGGCAATTAGAAGCTTATGATAAAATACACGCTGCGGCGCTTGTTGTTTTACCAAGGTATGTGTCTGTTATCGTTAGATTCTTGTTAGGAGGATTTTTGGCTATGTCGTAAACTTAATTTCTTGCTGAAATGTGAAGAGGTTTTCTGAGCTCAGAGGGCCAAAATCAATCGGTTAGATTAGGGCAATCATAATATAAAACTTTTTTACACTTCTACAATCATTCGACGTAGGTCAAATCAAATCACTTCTTTAAAGGATAGGACTGGGTCATTGATTTCTGATGCAGTTTTCCTTTCATTCACTCTCGTCCTCGCATTTCTCACTACTTAGACTTGCATTTACGCCTGAGGAAGTTAAGAAGGTGGTTTTTGAGCTAGGAGGCATGAAAACACCGGTACCTAATCGTATTCTAGCAGTAGTGTATAAGAGATGTTGGGGATTTATGGGACCTTTAGTAACTACTATAGTCCCTCATTTCTTAATTTTGGACAAATGCTTCCGGTGACCAATCAGTCTTTTGTTACCTTAATTCCAAAGTAGTCGATTTCAGAATCACCTACGGATTTTAGGTCCATTAGTCTCTATAATGTTATTTATAAAGTCATCTCCTAGTTACAGGAATGACTTGCATCATCAGTGACATCATTTCCTCTTTTCAGAAAGCATTTATCTCTAGGCGTAGTCTT
The DNA here is from genome assembly GCA_033070095.1 of Escallonia herrerae. Lineage (NCBI taxonomy): Eukaryota > Viridiplantae > Streptophyta > Magnoliopsida > Escalloniales > Escalloniaceae > Escallonia > Escallonia herrerae. Next base: position 21,422 of record JAVXUP010004610.1, read on the forward strand.
TCCGATAATGTCTTTCTTGCTCAAGAAATCACTGATTGTGTTTGGACTAGGAAAAAAGGGATATGAGTATGGCTTTTAACGAGGTGAGTTGGGAATTTCTTCAAGAAGTGCTTGTTATTTGGTTTTCCTCACTTCTGGATGAATTTGCTTTTGCAATGTGTAAGTACGGTATCTTACTCAATTCTTGTTAACGGAGCGTCAACAACTCCTTTCAAGCCTCATTGGGGCATACGGCAGGGTGACCCTTTATCACCTTTCCTATTCATTCTCTATTCTGAAATCCCATCCATGGCTTTACTAGAAGCTGAACATCAAAAGAAAATATTTGGAATTAAAGCTGGAAAGCTTTTGCCTGCTATAACTCACTTAATGTATGCCAACATATTTACCTTTTCCTGCGTTTGCATAAAAATGTCGCCCAGAGTATCACTGCAGTTCAATCGGTTCTAAATGGATACTATTTGATATCGGGTCAATGTATCAATTGGGATAAATTGAGTTTAACAATTAACCCCAATGCTTCAACAGAGTTGAGAACTTTAATTCAGCAAGAAATTGATATCAACGTGAAGGAGGATTTTGCAGAAATATCTAGGAATTAATTTGGATATTGGTGTAAAAAAAGAGATATTTACCGGCATTGTTTAGAGAGTACAAGATAGGTGTGCACACTAGTTAGGGCTTCTTCTGAATAAAGCAGGTCACGCTACCCTTATCCGTTCGACGCTTTCTTCCCTCATCGGACACTATATGTTAGTATGGCGGTCTGTAAACAGCTAGATCAGATATTGGCACAATTCTTGTGGTCAGGAGATGCGCATCATCGATCTATTCACTGGGTGGCTTGACCTACCATATGTTTACCCAAAAGTCAGAGGTTGACTGGGTTTTCCGGATTTCAAACTCTTTAATCAGGCCTTATTAGTAAAACAAGCATGGAAGATTTTGGACCACTCAGGATAGTTTAGTAGCACGCGTGCTTAAAGAGAGATACTTCTTTCAATTGTCTTTTCTAACTGCTAGAAATCCTAGGCAAGCCTCTTGGATCTGGGGTAGTATTTTGGTTGGTCAAAGAACTCTTAAGCAGGGCATATAACGGAAATTTGGGAATGGGAGCTCTATTTTTGTCTGGTGGATTGGTGGTTACCATCAATGCCACCTGAGCAATTGCTACCATTCTATACAGACCTTAATAAACACTGGCAAATTTTAGAGTTATTATTTCCAAGTTCGCATTGCTGGAACCTGCAAATCACGGTATGTACTTTTCCTTCAACATTGGTTTCACTCATTTTAAATATTATTCCCTCGGGAGGTGAGGACGTCCGTTTTTGGCCAGCTGTTAAGGGAAGCATCTTTTTGACATCACATACTTATAAGCTTCTGCAAAGTAATAAGATTCGCAGGACTTCTATACTTTCCTCCATGCCTTCCAATATTTGGGGTAGGGTCTAGAAATTGCCAGTGCCAGAAAAGCTTAAAATCTTTGTGTGGAAATTCCTACATCTTCAATTGGTAGTGCTACAGAATTACGGAAAAGACACTATCACATCTCTGAAAAGTGTCTGCTTTGTCTACAGTTTCTGAAACTCATGATCATCTTTTCTTCAGTGTAGTTACAATAATCAAATTTGGACTCAAGCATTTGGGGTACATGCAAGTCCTCAAACTAGCTCAGCCAGAGATTGGATTTTACTTCGCCTTACTAAGCCTATCGTTTGTTATCAGGGTGATTTATTCTTCCTCGTGAGAGTTTTGGTTTTACTTTGGGTTTTCTGGTGTGCTCGGGATAGCCTTATCTTAAAAAAAAGGGCAGTTCATTGCGGATCGCGTTCTGAGACTTGGTCATAATTTGTTTGCCAATGTCAGATGTATTCTTAGGTTCCAACATCTAATCCAGAAAATAGATATAGAAGTCATGATATTCATGTGCCAACTGCTGTGCGTTTTGAACACTTTTACCTTCATCTTATCCCTGTGTAGTTTTCAAATACGTGTGTATGTTTGTTTCCACCATCCACTGTTTGTTGTGCTATCTCAATTGCAAAGCCAACATTAAGCCAAAATGGGGATGATTTAGTTGGTATTGGCATGACAATGTTTAGATCAATTTGGATACCAATTGGGGCATATTCCGAGGCTATGTTATCGATTGATGTGTGTTCAAATATATCGACAACTATTTTACTTACAATTTCATGGTTACCAAAAATGAAATAGTTATATCTTATTGAAACCAAAAAGATAACCCTAGAGGGAGGGGTGAATAGGATTTTAAGACTACTTAAAACAATTAACAATTAATCACTACAAACGTAGAGGAAAAATGAAGAACACTTTAAAAGCTTCAAACAACAAACGTCAAACACAATAACTTAAATAAGCAATTTAACCAATCTCCACACAAGTGTAAAACAATAATAAAGAGAGAAGGGTTTAGAGATACTTGACGCTTGAGATTTAGATGGTTCGGCTTAAATTACCCTCAAGCCTACATCCACCCTTTCAAGAAAGTCCCTTGAGAGGCCTTAGAATCCACTAGTATGATCTTCCTTACGGGTCAAGATCGAACCGCTTACAACCCTTGATGCTATACCCACATCAAGAACAAGATTTGACAATCCCAAAGCTCGAAAGCTTGACAACCCTAAGCTTTGATACAAGAAACTTTAGATGAAGAATTGTGTACAAAAATTCACTCTCAAGAAGTAGATGTGTATGGGTTTAAGCTCTAGAATAAGAAAGATGAGTGTACGATGACTTATGGAAGCGTATATCTCTCAAATGTAAGCTCACAATAAATGCTCTCTTAAAATGGATTAGAAAACAATAAAAACCAAAAGAGATTGAACAATTACTTTAATCTTTGAGTATATGCAAGATAAGAAGGCTTTGAATGTAATTGATGAATCAAAACTATGCCCAAGATGAGTATTTATAGGGTTGGGAATTAATATGACCGTTTGGAGTTAGGTGGAGCATTAAATGCGTCAAACGGTAAATGCAGTCGACTGTAATGTGCCATTGCAGTCGATTGTATTCCCAAAGTAGCTGTTGGAAATTCAAAATTTCCAACTTGCAGTCGACTGTATTGAAATGCAGTCGACTGTAATAGGCTACTGGAAGTATTGCAGTCGACTGCATTGGAATACAGTCGACTATAATACCTCACTGCCTGACTTGCAGTCGACTGCATTCCTGAAAATGCAGTTTCCTAGTTTTTAAAGAATGAAAAACTTTTATATGCATGCAAGGGAAACCTATGGACAAGTTCTAGGTTTACAGTCATCGTTACGATTATCTCTCTATGTCTAGTTACAAAGAGGAAATAAAAGCATTGTAAAACTTAATCAACGAATTCCTTCTTTGATGCGTTCCGTTGAGAGTCTTTGAACGATTTGCTCATCTAATAGTCCGTTTGCATGATTATGAGATTGTACATGTTGCTTCATCAACTCAATGCATCGTAATCATTAATGTTAGTTATCATCAAAATCAAATATAATCCTAGGTTAAACAACCGTATGGTTAACAATCTCCCCCTTTTTTATGATGACAAACATTGATTCAACTAATATGAGATGTATAAGATAATGTATGCAATAGATCAAGACAATCTCAATTTCGATCATTATAAACAATAAGGATAAAATCATGGTTATCGCTCCCCCTATTTTAAACAATATAGGCTCCCCCTATGTTGAGTAAAAATATGCTCATATCAAATCCACACAAGTATGAATCAACTATTATTCTCCCCCTTTTGACATCATTAAAAATATCAAGGGTGGTGTGTGTGTGTGTGTGTGTGTGTGTGTGAAAGTGAGCAACATATGTACCATCCATGGAGTAGTCAGTATAGCCAACAAGGGCATCCAAACAAGAAAATGTAAGTGCTTGAATAACCATCAAAAGGTGTACCAAGCACATGTAATAAAATAGCACATAAATTATAAGCCTGAGGCAGCAAGATAAGCGTGAATTAAAAGTGCTAATGCAATACTATGAGTAGGCATCCATGATAAATTTTTTTGAAATACATAATAGTCTGATAAGCATAAAAGAAAACATAAATCATGTCCTAATGCCTAAGGACCCGATGGTGGAGGTGGTGGATGAAAGATATCATCCTCGGGACACTAAATCCCACAATGATCCTCCATGCGAGAAAGGTGTCGACTGAGCTGGCTGTGGGCAAGATCCATCCGACTGAAATCGGTATGCATCTGCTGCTGCATCATGTCTAGGCATGCTAGGATCGCCTCATATCCGGAAGCAGAAGGACCGGAAGAAGTGCCCGCCTCATGTGTACCCGAAATGACCAACGGAGGTGGACATCATGCATGTCAAGCTCAGGTAAGAAGCGGTCACGATCATCTAAAAGGCCCTTCCTACGAAGGGTAGAGCAGTCTAGTACTATGTGCCCAGTAACCTCAATATACACACCCAGAAGAGGTATGTCAAAGGCAGCAAGAATGCGAGTGAGTAGGAGGCCATAAGGTATAGCTAAGGCAGGATGTGAGGCACTCCTAATCATGTTCAACATGATGAGACGAGGGAGGTTAAGCGGTGTGCCTAAGCGAAAGAAAGTCAAGAGCCGAACGTCTAAGTAAGAGACAAGTGAAAGATCGTCGGCTCTAGGAATGACGTTATGAGCGATGATATGATGGAACAGATGAGAGAGAGGTGGTAGGTCACGTAGGCTAGGCTTGCTTACAGCCCGAACCTATCGATAATGAAGAGTGTGTCGAAGCTGCTCCTCAATAGAGAAAGGCCGGTCAAACCAATGAGATTGACCAGCGACAGGGATCATTTCTAATGAAAATGAGAAACCACTATCGGGGAGGTTTAGAAGAGTGGCTAGGCGTGACTATGAGAGTGAAATGCGGAGTCTAAAAACATAGGATGTGAGGGTACATGACTCAGTGGAAATGCTCTAAGTCAAATTTGCATAAAATAGGGGATAGCATCAGGACAATATAGAATAGTGTTCCTATCAGTGAGACGATCCATATAACAATCCTGAAGGTGTCTAAGTACACCTATGCTAGAAAGGAATGGAGTATCCAGTCGCAAACCTGGAGTCAGAGGGGAAGAGAGTTGCGCAGAAAAGCGATCGACAGCTTCGTAATTTTGATATCAGTTTTGATCAAATTCTACCGTGATAGGCTCGGGCTCGAGTGCAGCTCGTGAGCGAGACGAACTAGTGCGTGCATGTTTCTCTCTTGCCATAGTCTCGATAGCGCTTAATATCAACATCCTTACCCTTTTCATCTTTATCAAGCTTTAATGATGAGCTCATTGGAGTGTCAAAAGTATTTGATTCTTCCATGTCAAATCTATTGAGTAGATCTTTGGTATATTTGGCTTGGTTGATAAAGATTCCATCTTTGCTTTGTTTGATTTGCAATCCAAGGAAGAAGTTGAGTTCTCCCATCATGCACATTTCAAACTCCTTACTCATACAAGAAGCAAACTCTTCACACAAGGATCCATTAGTAGCACCAAATATAATATCATCAACATAAATTTGCACCAACAATAAGTCCTTGCCCTTAGATTTTATAAAGAGAGTGGTGTCAAGTTTTCCTCTTGAAAAAACATTTTCTAAAAGAAAGCTACTTAGCCTTCATACCAAGCTCTAGAAGATTGTTTTAAACCATAAAGAGCTTTGCTAAGCTTGAAAACATGGTTTGAAAATTTTTCATGTTCAAAATCGGGAGGTTGAGCCACATAAACCTCCTTCGAAATAAAACCATTTAGAAAAGCACTCTTGACATCCATTTGATAGAGTTTAAAATCTTTATAGCAAGCAAAAGTTAAAAGCATTCTAATAGACTCAAGTCTAGCTACCGGTGCATAAGTCTCATCAAAATCAATTCCTTCCTCTTGGTTATAACCTTGGGCCACTAATCCTAGCCTTGTTTCTAACCACGATTCCAGATTCATCAAGTTTGTTTCTAAATACCCATTTTGTGCCTATAATCCTAAAGTTTTGAGGTTTAGGCACAAGGGCCCAAACTTGATTTCTTTCAAATTGAACTAGCTCTTCTTGCATAGCAAGCATCCAAGATTAATGATGTAGAGCTTCGGAGAAGTTCTTCGGTTCAATTTGGGAAAGAAACGCTAAATTAACATGTTGTTGAAGAGAGTGTCGAGTTCATACCCCACTTGAAGGATTACCTAAGATTTGATCGCTTGGATAATCCTTTTTGTAAGTCCAATCTTTTGGTAATACTTGAGAGTTGTCCGAATTTGAAGCATCATTGCTTGCTTCCTTGTCTCCCTCTTGAGAGCTTGATTGTTGCTCCCTTAGATCAATTTCTTTGGGAATGTCTTGTAGCATTTCACTTATATCCAAAGTTCTCATGTCATTGTCCATGTCATCTTCATTAACAATGTTAGTCCTCCGAAGAAAAGGATTAGTCTCATCAAAAGTGACATTAATGGATTCTTCTACAACCAAAGTACTTTTATTATAAACTCTATATGCCATACTATTATTAGAGTAACCAAGAAAAATTCTCATAAGTTTTGGAATCAAATTTGCTAAGGCGATCCTTGATATTTAAAATAAAGCATTTGCATCCAAAAACCCTAAAAAAGCTCACCTTAGGTTTCTTATCATTAAAAAGCTCATAAGGGGTTTTTAACAAAATTTTACGCAAAATAACTCTATTAAGTACAAAACATGCACAATTGACCGCCTCCGTCCAAAAGTACTTAGGTAAGCCATATACGTTAAGCATTGTTCTTGCCGCTTCTTGCAATGACCTATTCTTTCTTTCGGCAACACCATTTTGTTAAGGAGTTCTAGGAGCTGAAAAATTGTGTGATATACCAAAGTCATCACACAAAGCTCCTATTTTTGAATTTTCAAATTCTCTACCATGATCACTTCGAATGTAGGTTATCAAATATCCTTTTTGATTTTGAACACGTTTTGTAAATGAAGTGAACACATCTAGAGATTCATTTTTGGTAGCCAAAAAGAAAGTCCAAGTATAGCGAGAATAGTTATCAACAATAACCAAACAATATGATTTACCACCAAGACTTGTAGTAGGGATTGGTCCAAACAAATCCATATGAAGTAATTGTAAGGGTCTAGAAGTAGATACCATTTTCTTCGGTTTGTGGGAGACTTTCTTTTGCTTACCCATTTGACAAGTATCACATACCTTATCTTTCTCAAACTTGATCTTCGAGAGTCCCCTCACAAGTTCTTTGCTTGAAATATCCTTCAAATGCTCCATGTGCATGTGACCAAGTCTTCGATGCCAAAGCCAAGATGTTTTACTAATAGCACTAAGACACTTGACATCTTGATTAGCTAAGTCATTTATTTGTATAGAGTAAACATTGTCATCTCTATTTCCTACCAAAATAGTTTCATTATCCTTCATAGATTGTATAGTACAATGAGAAGATTCAAAGATTACTTTAAAACCTTTATCACTAAATTGACTAATACTTAGCAAATTATGCTTCAAACCTTCAACATATAACACATTCTCAATTGAATGTGGTTCCTTACCAGTAGTTCCTTTACCTTTGATTTTTCCTTGTGCATTGTCACCAAAGGTCACCTTTCCACCTTCTTTAAGATCAATT